>PPHD01000387.1:30572-68874 GCA_002909625.1 Bambusicola thoracicus | reverse complement strand
TTTTTTTTTTTTTTTTTTTTTTGCACAATTGTATGTTAAAGTGTTGGAATTTAAATTGTGAATAGAGAAGAATTTAGAGTGACAGCCCATTATAATTCTGTGAGTATATTCATGTTGATTTTTTAAAATGTGATTACAGGAGGTGTTCCCTTTTCGTGTACTTTGTCTTTTAGATTTCTTAAGTTCTACAGGAGCAGAGAAAGCTTGTTAATTACAAATCACTAGCCCTGTATCCTCATTTTCCTGACTGGGATACTGTGCCACATGGAACAAGGGCTGAACCACTACTGATGGCATTGTTTACTCTCTGAGAACTAAATTAGGATCAATAATAAATGCCACTCAAGTCCCTGAATAAGTTGGATGGATTTGTCTGGAAGTTTATCAGTGTGAGACTCTAACCTTTCATCAATTTCTGAATCATCCTATTAACTGATCTGTTTTAGTGCCTGTAAGGAAAGAATCTCTCTCAGTATCCCTGCAAAATAATCTTGATAAATAAATCCAAAGGTCATCTAGGAAATCTCCAATGTGGATTCTGACTGGTGTAGTCCTCACGCTTCTGAAGAGGATCTTCATATCCTTAAACCTATTCTCAAGAGAACGGTGCCCTGGAACAATAGTACTTTTAAAGGTTGTAAACACTTCCCTCTCTTTGATACAAATTCTGAAGGAGTGCAAAACATGTAAATAATGTCTTAGGATTTGTTTTTTTTTCTGAATGCTTACTCTTCATTGCAGTTTGGTGATAAAATCAGAAATGTTGTTATAAGTCACTCGTGATTTGAGTTTCCCCCATACATGCTACTTTGGTTTTTTAAGTAAATACCTCATTGTCAAGCTAGCACAATCATGGGAACTAATAATTGGATTTAGTAGTCTTTGGTAAATCATTACAGAGTTTATTATTAATAACTCTAGTGGTAATGTAAATTCATTCTATCAAATACTTGATAAACATAGTAAAAATGTTGTGAGAAGATTCATGCACTTTGTGTTAAAAGAGATCAATTCCAAAGGTCACAGCTCGTCAACAGAAAAATAGATTAGATCATATGCGTATATCAGAGGTAATACGTTGAGCTAGGCAGGTTATGTATATATATTGACCTAACTTTGAGTTTCCATAAATAAACAGGACCTGTGAAAGAACAGAGGTAAGAAGGAAGCTGTGCCTGAGCTTGCCTCTTAAGCCCTTCTTACTTGGACCAAACATTGCTGTTTTAATGGATATCCCTTGAAACAACTGAAGGCAGGGAGGCACACAATCAGATCTTATGTTTTACCTCTGGTCTGGCAGAGGGCTAAGAATATTAGGGAAAAAAGAAGAGTAGGCAGGATCCTCTACGCAAGTCCTCACTCACAAAGGTGTCAGGTATGCCATTTGATCACTGGCTAGCACAGATGGGCACAAACCTTAGTGTAACACTGACATCTGGCAGTTCCAGTATTTCCATGGTATCCCATGGCTACACTGACAGTTTCAAAGGAGGTGTAGAGCATGGGTTATCTTCACAATGTCGTACAAAGTGGAGAACTTACATGCAGAGAAACTCTTATTTACTATTTTGGACTTATCCATTTGGAAAAAGCATTTCTCTTCTACCCTTATTTTATTTATCTAGTGTAGAAAATAAGTTACTGGTGCACCTCACTACTAGAAAGCAAATTGTTATTGCAGCCAAAGGACAGTAAGCAACTGGCCAGAAGTGTGCCATTGATTTCGTGGAACTGGGAACTGGCACTGGAAGTTCTGCTGCATGCCCTATGTCTTACTTACAATAAAGTAAACTTTATTGGAGGATACATTTGTAGTAGAAAGCACAAATTAGAATCAGCTCATTTTGTATGGTTCCTCTTTATTACTGGCAAGCCTTCTGATAATTGGTGTGTGGGTAGAAACTTTTCATACTGTTCAATCAGCTCTGTTTATTTGTATTTGTTTCATGGACATGCTTAAGGTCTCCCTGAGTCATCTGTAGGTACAGAGCAACACTCCCTCTGATACTCACATTTATCCTTTGGGCTCTGGACTGAGCGCCCTGTTGTTTCCATGTGATTATGTATGTGCATGTCTAGAAGGAATAAAGAGAGAGAAACTGGTTGTGAAAAACAAACAGAAAAATCCCAAATATTCAGGTCTATTCAAACTGATATACACGGAGCAAACCAAATGCACAGTTCCCATTAACAGCTGTTGCAGGACCAAGCAGGGGATCTCACACCTGTTTTTTTAGTCACAGCACATTTGGTACCTAAATTGCCTATTTTTACTTTGTGTATATTGGTCATTAATTTGGAATTGCTCTGATGCCTATTGATTAGTTTCATCTGAAACACAAGCATCTATTAAACAATACTGATTTTTGCATCACCTTCTGGCCAAGTAGGTTAATTGAGTGGTGCTTGGGGAAATTATTTCAGATACCGTCCAATATTTGCCTTCAAAGAGCTGATGGAATTATTTCACTTCTAGCCAAGATATCTGCTAAAACTGCAGCTTGAGCATTGAGACTATGTAACTCAGGTAGTGTTTTAAGTTGCATTTTGAAGAAAATTCATTTATTCCCTGGTTTGATATTTAAGCCAGATCCAGTTTCTGTTGGAGCCAGTGGCAGTTTTGCCATTGTTTTAGCAGTTTACTACTGGACTACGGCTGTTTTAGGGAACACAACATAGCACAGTCCTTGTACTTTACTGTTAGAAAGCCCTGCATTTACAGCAGTGTCATTCATTGCATATACCTTGGGGCACGCAGGTCAAAATAGTTTCTTTTGGTTCTGAATTTTAGTACAAACTCAAAACCTAGTGTAGGTTTCAGTCAACACTGACCAGTGTGCTTATGGATCAAACAGGTGTTGCCTCATCAAAAAGAAAGAAAACATTCCTAATGCTTCACCTTCTCAAATATCTACGTGAAAAAGAAGTAACGTTTTATCAGTTACTCTCACTGAATCTTCCTCGCAGTCTTACATTTATTTGTAAAACATTCTGGAAGAGACAATGTGTTAAAGCTTTCTTTGGAACAGCCCCTTCCCAGGAAGCACACTGTAAGGTGCTAATTACAAGCTGTAAAATAATGGACCATTTCTGCGGAATAATAAGTGTTTCCCACCGTCTGCTGAGATGTGTATCTGTCAAGAACGATAAGTATTGAAAACAGAAGAAGAGATGAAAAATTATTTCTGTTTCTCCTTTCTGTGGTCAGTGTTCTTATATCTCATGATCAAATGTTCCACTGTTAGGAAAAGCAGGTTGCTTTTCAATCGTCTTTCTTCAAATACAAGCATTTATTTGAGAAGCACGAGGTACATGAGTCAATTTTGGGGGGTGATAATGCTTATCTTGAGTTGTATCTTGCCTCTTGGATTCTTTCTTGCAGTTGTGATCCCTCTGTTGTGGTTCATCAGGTGGTTCCTGGCATTTGTGCATTTCTGTGTGGGTTTAAGCCTCACTTTATTCTGCCCATGCAAAAGGCCACAGAAATAGACTACAAGACAGGGACAAATCTGTTTCAGTAAGGATTTCTTTTCTTAACATACTCAACTGATTTAGTTTGTTAATTTCATTAAGATGCGAAGGGAAGATATAGATGAAGCTTACAGAATGTAAGTTACCAGACTGTTAGGATAAGAGAAGCAGGTTGCAAAGTCCCATACAACATCTTTTCCTCTACGATTTACAAGTAACAAATAACTCAATAGATAAAAATAGATGCACTGTCTTTGCCATTGAAATTTGACTGTTTTCCAATCAATGTGTTATAAGCCATATAAAGGATAAAACAGATTCCATTATATATCCCTAGAATAATTTACTTGTTTATACTCGTGGTGAGAACTTAATTAATCTATATTAAAGTTACACTTTCCTTGTGTTGGAGAGTGCTGAAACATGAGAGACATTTATATAAGCCAGAGTTTTCAGGTGAGCTACCTTTCATAATCAGTGTTTGCTATCCATGTTCCCAAGGTGTGAGCAGTGGACTTCATTCTTTCCTTCATTCTTTCCAAATTCCAACTTCGCTGCCTTAACTGCAGAGCTGTTCTGCCAGGTCAGCTGGCCACAGAGCCACTGTTCAGGTGCTCAGACAAAACTCTCCATTAAAAATAAAAATAAAGTGATAAATCTGTTTACTTCCAGCTGGAAGTAGATGATTCTTTACTGCAAAATGATTCCTTAAATGGTCGCAGGCCTGGAGAAATATTACATTGTGACCTACCTATGGATGCCCAGCAGTTAAGACTAAGCCAATTGCAAATTTAGGTCAGAATATGCTACAAGATGACCTGATCTACTCTCAAAAAAAGACTCTTTGCTTCTCAAAGAGGAAAATTTTTTTGCGATGAATAGAAACAACAAAACACCGAAAATAGAATAGAAGATTGGGGGGGAAAATTTATTTTGACTCAGAACAGATTAAAATTTGTTCACAAACACTTTCTTGTTCCTTTCTTGTCTTTCTAACTTTAAAAAAAAAAAAAAAAGTTGGTTTTATTGAAAGTATTAGTGGAAAAGAAACCGATATTCCAACTCTTGTTATGCCTGCTATTTGGGCCTGGGGGAACTTCTTAAAATAAGCAGTCTTTGCCAGAACAGATCCAAGAGTGAAGCAAACACGAAACAATTCTGCATTTTACACTTATTCCATAGTCTACTGTCCATTTAGTTGGAATATTTGTAGCTTCTGTTTTATGGGTGTCATGACCTAAGGAATCATTTAGGTGATGAAAACAGGCCATAGTTCACTTCTCAGCCTTTTGAAAAACACAGCAGAATTACTGAGAAGAAGGTGGAACTTTGGAAGGCTTTGCAGAGTTGGATTGCACAACAGCCCCAAATCCAGATTGCACAGGTTTTGTATTTTTGACCTTTTCTAGTGGAAACTCAGATACTAGCAGTAAAACATGTTGAGGGATGTCACATTTAATACGGATTTATTTGCACTCGGGTAATATGCTCCCTCTACAGAAAAGAAATATCAATACACGGAAGTGTTTATCAGAAACAATCCTGATTATTTCTATTTGTACAGCCTTTATAACTTTCCTGTGAACCTCAGAAGGAAAATAAATTAAAAGCAGAGACAAACTTAGCTAAAGCCACAAAAACATGACAGCAAAGCGCCTGTTAAAAAATCTCTGCACATCTATTGAGATAACCTAAGTCAAATGTTTGCATTAGCTCTTTCCTTAGGTTCATTCTAATGTTAAAAGCCTCCTGTAGCCTCCAAGAATTACACTGGCTCCAAAAAAACACGTGTTTGGATTTAAGAAAGCACATATGGAATGTAGAACTAATATATATGCAGGGTCTGTTTGTTTGTTTTGTTGATTGATTGATTCTGTGATTCTATTTCTAGTTGAATAACATCAACCTTTTTGGAGGAATTTCTTAACTTTCCTGTTAAGCAGAGTTGGAGTTTCATATGAATTTTCCTACCTATAGAACCAGATTTTCCAGGAATGAAGCAACATGGAACAAACTGGGAATAGTGTGATTTATGAGTATATTTTTTTTGTTTGGGATCAAAAGACATGTAATAGTACTCAGGCTTTTTAGGATTTATAAACACACATAAAAGGGATAAATATCAGATACTCCATCGGAGACAGAAGGAAGGGAAAGAGATGGGCAGTGCCTTTCTCTCAGATCCTGGCAGACCCATAGTGTAATGTAGAACGGGTTAAAAAGTTGTGTTGTAGCTCAGATTTTTCCTTCTAGTTTTCCGTAAGTCTGGAAAACAGAGTGCTATCTGCATTTTAAATTGAAGTGCTCTTCTTTCGTCTCTGAGCCTAATAAATGTCTTGTAGAGTGAGGTCTAGAATTGGGTTTATTATACCAGTGCTCCAAAAGTGCATGTGATTCCCAGTATTTTAGATATGAAATTTTTCCTCAAAATACGGTCTGGCTACTTATATAATAAGGGCAATTTATGTAAAGGGAGAAAGAGAGGCTCACTTCTTCCCAGGATTTACTGAAAACTGAGGAATACTAGATGAGACTTGAAAACGGACCAGCCAGCCTATTGCAGCTGCAGTGCTTTCAGCCCCTGATGAGAAATGATTATGGATTGTTCTGGTTCTGCTGCACCCAAGTTAAAATAAACTATGGCTGTGTGCTGCACATGATGCTTGTAAAATCTTGTCAGCTGATGTGTATGGTACAATGCATTATATGGTTGATACGTTTTGGTAACAGATATTTGCAATGTTGCTTTGTGTATACAGGACACAACTGTGAGCTGGTGCTACACTGCAAAGTGATACAATATACTACTGAAGCCACTGTCAGAATTTCAGTCTGAAATTTTGAGATAAAAGGACAAGTGCAAAGAGAACCACCTGACAAGTCTGAAAGGTAAGGCCATAGGCCCCTTCTGTCTAGTGTACAAATACACCTATGTGTTCATACACAGATTTTAGTTATCGGCTTGTTACCTTGAACTGTTGTGGAGCCCATTGTAATACAGATATGTTTAGCCAGCTTTTATTTACATATGGCTGGATTTTCATGAGAGTTCATGTACCATTTCATCACCTAATGAAATGGATAGGATTTTAAAATTTCTTCTATCGACCATGGTGACACTTTGAACCAACCTGTTCTGATTATTTATCCCCCTTGGGTGTGCTTTGACACAGATTGCATTCAAATAGTAATTTGTAATTGATCTCTCTCTATATCCCAGTGGGTCTGCCTAATGGTTCAGTATATAGCAAGACCTGTTTTTCTTTAAAAAACAAGAGGGTTGTTTACTGGGTAAGTGTAATTACATTCTACCCGTTCTGGTATGACAGGAATTTGAGGTGGAGCAGTGCATAGTCCAGAGTCCTCCTGGGACTGTAACAAACACAAGTTCTGCCCGTGTCTATCCAGAGTTTCTTTTTTGTTGAGAATGAACTGGCCAAACCAGACCTTCTTAAGTTCACTGCAGTTTAATAAATCCAGAATCCAGCTTTAGCAGTACTTTTTTATCCAGCATATAGGTCAAAGTGTGAATGTGCTCAGCACCTGAGATCAACTCCCCACTGAAATCCATGGATCCAGTTGCTGAGTACTCATTCAGTCCTTGCTCAGGCAAAACACTGAGTCGTGATCCAGCTTTGTAGGCATCACATCAAGCACAGTCTGTCTGGACTTGGCTAGTGTCACTTGTTTCTCTTGTTTTAAGAGGTAGTTCCTTGAACTATCTACACACGGCTACAATTACTTATGCATTTTGATAACTTTAACAAAAGTTTTGAGTACCGTGTTTCAAAAGAATCAGTCGCTGTTCAGAAAGATTCAAGGTCATAGAGAACAGCATGCCTTTGTGTCACATGAGAGCTTTTAAACATACAGCTTTACCAACTTGAAGTTGAAGTGCTGTGTGAATCACTGACCTTGAGGGAATCCTTCTGGTAAACATCACTGTACCTGCTAAATCTTTGAGCTGTAATTGGACATTGTTAACAAGGATGCTGTATGTGGCATTCAATCAAGGAAGGTTGATAAACCACTCCAAATGAGAAAGTGAACCTACCGGTTTAATTTTAATCGCCGACATTGGTCATGGATCACTGCTTGGTCTCTGGTTCTTTATTTCAGTAGAATAGTAATTGTAATTTGCAAGAACGCTGCCTTCTGCTTCCTCCTGAATTTGCCCTTCAGCATGCATTTGTTGCAGTAACATTTTGAACCTGCCGAGTTGTTATTAAGTATTCTGGACCCTTTTGGTCTTTCCAGAAGTATGTCTTGAAGTGATATTCATTTGTCCTGTGTATCTCATATTTCTGATATGTCTTTAAGGAGTTACCATACTGCCTGCAAACGTTTCACATTTCTTGCTACCGCTTTTACTTCTTAAATATTGTAGTGTTGGATTTCTGTTTCTTGGTCTCTGTGTAGACCTAAATACGTTTTGGCCACTGTGTGCTGCTCTCACAGTAATGTCTCACGTACAGCTTGATGTTAGGAAAAGAATTTTCTTCTTGCTTTCCCCAATTAGATGGTCCCAACGTCAAGTCATCGCTCTAAAGAAATATCCAGAATTTTGTGTCATCTGTAGAAGCTGAGAATGAATTTCACACCTGTGTGTGTTGCAAAACAAAATAAAAACAAAACAAAACAAAATACCCTCCAGTGATTGCACTGCGTAAAGTATTTGTGAATGAAAAAAAAGCACATCTGTAGACAGAAACCCTGGCCTGATAGAAAGGTTTTTTGAACAAATGAGCTACTTCAGTTTTTACTGTTTCTGGTTTTATTCCTTAGATGTTACTTATTTTATTAGAGAACACACCGATAAGTAGGAGATTAAACAATCTTTTTCTCAGATTCTTAACTCAATGTGTTTGAAAGATGGAGAACTGCACATAGTCTGCCAGCAGAAAGGCCTTTGCTAAGCCTGTTCCAGGCTCCACAGGTGCATATGAGTAAATGAGGGAGTAATGCAAATAAGTGTTTGTCACAGCTCTGTTGTTCTGTGCAGGCAATTCACAATCCCTGTAATAACACAGATGTAATTCCTTTGCTCCACTGGGATTTATAGTGGTCATTTCCTACAAATTGAGTCCATAGAAAAGGAACACGGCGTTGTACTTTTCAGACACATTGGCACCCGTGTGAAGAAAATAAACAGGAAATAGAGAATGAAGATAACAGATAGAGGTGATTCTTAGTTTTACACCAATACGTGCAGCGTACCAAGGATATTTATGTGGTGAAAAGATTAGGATTACAGTTTTCAGTTCTCCAGTTTTCTCCCTTTGTGACCTGGAAACATACCACGTATCATTCCAACACCTTGCTTTTCTATTTGCAAATTGATGATACCTCTTTTTTTTTTTTAAATATGAGAGAGACATTATGAAGCACTTTCATGAACTTAAAGAAGTAACGTGGTGATGTAGTGACACGGCGACAGACTTGAGATTTCAAACGGGAAGACATCTGAACTTTTCTGTTAAGCAATCTTCAGGGAGCAGATGTTAATTCAGCGGGTCACGTTGTTTCTCAGCGTTACAACTCCTACACAGCGATGACAAATGAGTAGGCAGCTGACACTGCTGGACGCGATTCAACCTACCAAAGGGCACGGCCTCAGATGCCCTGACCCAAATTACCCGTTCTCTCCCCAGCAGTCACCGCCTGGAGAGAGGGGTGCGCGTAGGGGGGGCGGGAGCAGATCTGAAACAGGTGGAAAAACAGACAGCGTCCTTACACAGCCACCTGGACTTACATCCACAGCCCTCTGCCGCGCTAAGAGGCAGCCACGGGCACACAGCCTGCGGTCGAATCCCGCACGTGTGCAGCTTCGTCCCGGTTGCTATCGGTACGCGTATGGCATCTCAGTCCCTGCTTGTGTTCACAGCTGGAAGTACAGATCGTACCGTTATCCTTATCCCCCTGCAGGGAAGCATCTACGCCTTCTGGATTATTTTCATAAATCTGGAATGCGCTGAATTACCCCAACTCATATTTTCTTTTCTTTTTTTCTTCTTCTTTTTTTTTTTTTTTTTTTTTTTTTAATGTACAAAAAGAATGAGAAACGACTTCCCGTGGCGGCAGGCAGCGCGGTGAGGCGGCCGGGGGTGCGGGATGCTCCGCCACACCGACAGCAGCGTTACCAGAAGCAGGGAAAAGATCACCAAATTAAGCACAGCCGCCACAACGGAGCCATTTCAGCCTTGTCGTGCTCTGCGCTACTCTGCGCTTGAACCGCGTTCGGTTCTTCACAACAGTCAGACGGCCGTGACTGCAGAAGCAGGGAGAAACGGCCGCAGTCTCGAACCGGCCGCTCTCCAGGCACCGAGCGGCGGGCCGGAAGCGCTCTGGCGGAACGTAGCCGGAAGTGGCGGCCGTTGATCGCAACGCACTTCCGCCGCCCGCCTCGCGCCGGGAGGGGCCCTCCGCGCCTACTGCCGCCTCATGGCCGCCTCTGTGGTGAGTCCTCTAGTCCCTCCGCTGCGCCAGGGAGAGCCCGGGCTGGGGCTCGGGTTCGGTTACCGCTGGGGGGTCTCCGCGGCGGAGCGGGAGGAGCCGCCGGTGAGGGCCACGGTTGGGAGGCGGGGAGTTGCGGCCTCGCACGGAGGCGGCCCGGAGCGGAGCGCGGGTCCGCCTGGCTTCCTCCGGACTGAGCCCGGCCCCGGCCCCGGGCGCTGCGCTTCTGGAGATGAGGGGATGCCCGCATGGGGCGGGCGGCGGCGGGAGGGAGAGAGGGACGACGGGAAGCTGCTCCCGGCGGGCGGTCTCTGCATCTCGGCTGCTCGCTTTGCCCGAGCGGCGCTGGCTGCCGTCGGCCAGAGGACGACTCCTCCCCCGCCCCCGTCCCGCCCTCACCGTGGGCCGGCGGGGTTCGGGGCCCGCGGCCTCCTGAGGTTGTGGGCTTGTGAGTTATGGGGTGCTGGGCGTTCTGTGACTGAAGGGCTTCGGGCCCTGTATAGGTGGTGGAGGATGAAAGGGGAAGCTAACATTTGGGAATTGTCATCAGAGTCTTCAAAAACCATTAGTAGTTCGAGTACCATATTCTTGTTAAATGCCAAGAAGAAAGATTCTCCTGTGAGGTGGTTAGACATTGGAATGGGAGCGGTGAGGAACTGAAATCTCCATCCTTAGAGATGTTCAAAAAATGACTGGAGTGAAGACTCCAGGACTCCGAGCAGCCAGGCCTGACTTGGAAGCTAGATCAGACCTCAGAGCTGGCCTTTGAGTGAGAGGCCAGATCAGATGCCCTGCTGAGGTTTCTAAATATATGTACAGGGTACCATTAAAAAGAACTTGTTCTGAGTATCAAAACTTATACAGCTTATATTCTATTTGACTTAAATCCCTATTAAATCCGTGGAGACTTTCAAGGTGAGGCTGTATAAGGCCCTGGGCAGCCTGATCTAGCTGTGGTGTCTGTGTTCATTGCAGGGAAGTTGGACCAAATGACCCGCAGAGGTCCCTTCCAACTCTAAGGATTCTATGATTATATATTACAGGTTCCCTAACTGCTCTTTGCTTTACCCTGGTGTTTCTCTGTTGGTCTCCATCACACCTGTTCTGTCTGTGCAGTGACTAACCAGCAGTATGTTTGGCTGCTGGTTAGAAAGCGCGTGTGTGCAAATGCATGCTGATGGAGTGATAACAGCCATCTTCCTCAAATAACTAACCAGCCAAGTTATGATTACTGCTCCCCAGTGGGTGCTTTGATGCTCCTTATCTCACAGTGCCACAGTTTCTGTTGGCACTTGCAGGAATACAGTGCCTTGATGACTGCTGTGTCACTTTGGCTTGAGAATTGGTCTCTGGGTTCAGAAGCAGTTGGAGGAGATGGAAAGGTGAAGAACAGTGTCGTGTTCTCCCATGAGGAATTAAAAAAAATAGCAATGCGAGACAGTTTGTCCCTGTAGAGTAAGCAGAGATTATGCGATATGCTGGTTAATGTTTTGTAACACGAACATTTCTCCAAATAAAAGTGTTTCTTGGGGTAATGCTTTAGGAACTGGTGGTAGTCTTGGTATATATTCGTTAAAGACAACCAAGAAAAATAATGGAATTGTGATGTATTGATGGAATTGTAAATGTCGAGAATGTAGCATTGAAATAGAAGAATGAGAAATTATAACATTTTAAACAAAACATCATTACAAAACCAAATTAAAGATTACAAGTAGGTTGCTCTGTAAGTAATGCCTCCTGCGTGTTTTCATGGAAACTACAACATATACAAAGGGCACAATAGCACTATATGATTGAACAGATTTTCAGCTACAAAAAACTCTTTTTCAACACAGTCACCACCATTAGCTGTGCTTTTTCTCTAGTGATTAACAGGAGTCTGCATGCTGAGCTTCTGACATCTGCCCCAGCAGAGGTGCCCCTCTGTCACTGCCACCACTGCTGGAACGCACCGCCCACCCCTCCCTGTGCTCACACCCACTCCAGAAACATTCAGCAAGCGTTGATGAATGGCAGTGGGTGCCATGTTTTCCACATGGAGGAATTCAGTTCCATTCCTTTGCTTCATCCACACTTCCATGTCAGACACCGTTGTGTCAGACTGCCCATCTGCTGCCACCTGTCACATGGCAGCAAAACGTAATGGGAAATAGATGGGAAAGCTCAGTCTCTGCTGCCGTACCACCCACCAACATCCACCTCTGACATCACAGGCCAGCATCACAAAACAGGAGGCAGTGCTTTTGGAGTAGTCCTCATAGATCTATAGGCAGGAAATTGAGATATCGCTGTTCAGGGTCCATAAGAGATCAAGGGCCAAACAGGTAAACAAACTGAGTAAATTACTAAATGAGATCCCAGTGCAGCATTGTGACAGCAAATGCTGATACCTTTGAATGATTAAAAAAAGATGTGAGAGGTGCTTAGTTCTTTCTTGTGGATGCAGAACTGGAGTGATTAATAGTAGAATGTGTTCAGCATGTTTGTGGGCACTCTCCCTACTCTCTATCCAAGTAAAACTATTATTCTTTTTGCATATGTCTCTGTGTAACTGTGTATATATCACTTTCTACAGAGATACGTTGAAATACCTGTATGAATTTGGTTTAAAAAGAATCCAGTGTGGTGGTGGTGGTGTGATGGAGTTCCTATTCATTTCCAGCAACGTGTTGGATAAATTTTGTTCCTTTACTTCAGAACATCCATCACAGAAAGCAGCAGCTCTTTTCACTGAATGCTGTGTGTTCACAACACTTCTACCAGCCGGAGCCCATTTTCCAATGTAACCATTTTCAACTGAAATGCAATAAATAAGCCAGCATTCAGAGGCGAGCACTAAAACTGGCGCCTTGCTGGAAGCTGCTGCGATACCTCCAGGAAGCAGAAAGGCAGTTTGCAATCAATTTCAGCGTTGCTTGACATCATCTTTCAGTGAGAGTGGAGAATATAGTGATTTTGGTTGCTCACTAGCTGGAGCTACTGCTTAGATGGTTACTTTGCATAAAATATAAATAATAATACAGTATATCATAATTAAATATAAACAAAAAAAATACTTAAGCTTTTTATTTGTCTTTTTTTTTTTTTTTTACCTCCAGGATTTCAAAACCTATGTGGATCAAGCCTGCAGAGCTGCAGAAGAATTTGTCAACATTTATTATGAGACTATGGATAAAAGAAGAAGGGTATGTACATGTTTTACCAGTACCTTGAACTATTTTGAACAGTTTCATGTGCCTTTCTAGCTACCATTACACTTGAAAGTAAGTACTTCAAGTACTTACACTTGAAGTTGGTTATTGTGAATTGCACTGGAACAGAGGCCTCAGCTTGGCCTTCTGGGCTGCCCTGTAAAGGATTGTTTTGTGTTACTGCACAGCATCATTCAGAAGGGGGCCCTGTTAGAAAGTACCTCGCTGTTCTTCAGTACAGTAGTTCACTTGAGATGTTGTGCACTGTGTGCACTTACCCTTTTTCCTCAAATATGTCTGTCTGTAATCCCTCAGGCTTTGACCAGGCTGTATTTGGACAAAGCGACGTTAATTTGGAATGGTAACGCAGTCTCTGGACAAGAGGCACTGAATGAGTTCTTTGAAATGTTGCCATCCAGTGAATTCCAGGTTAATGTGTTGGACTGCCAGCCTGTTCATGGTAAGCTTCTGTTACTATCTATTTATTTAGTCATTTCTTAACTACTGATGGAGAAATACGACTATAACACTGCTCAGTATTTCTCTAGGGACTATCTTGTTAGTGAAAATATTGAGGGCCAGAAGGCAAAGCCGTGCATAAATAAAGCACAAAACTGAGAGGTGCAGCAACTCCACACTATACCTCATGTCTGGGAAAATGGTTTATTTGTTAAGATCGTGTTCAGGTGTGTTGCATTTTCACGTATTGAAAAGGTTGAGTTTAACAGATTATGTTGTCCTTGACAATGTGTGAGAGTCAAGAGACCTCTGCTGTAGCCTCTGGTACTGCCATGCAATCGAATGTGGGACAAATCATTAATCTGTATGTGCTCTGAGTTCTTTACATCTTGAATAGATGTTAAGTTCATTTGATTCCTAATTAGCAACCACTGAAGAAATGTTTACATAACTGACAAGTTAATAAATGACTTCTAAGGAATATTTCTGAAGTACAAGTAAGGCAAAGGCCTGCGGTCAAGCATGCTTGCTTTCCTCTGCTGTAAAAGGATACAAGCTAATAGAGGAGGGAGAGGAGAATGTGTATGCAACTTGCTAGACATATATACGTGTGAAACAAAGAGAGCTTTTTCTAAAAAGAGATGTGGGGGATTTTTATAGTGCTCTCAAATGAACAACAGTAGATGGAAATGTAAAACCCATTTAAAAGTGCTGTTGGTGAGTGAATACACCGTTGTCTATATGGAAATGATGTAAGAAAGCTGTATTTTCCGTGGACATGTAACCAACTGCTAGCCTGTAACTAGTGCAACAGAATTGAATAAAATATGTACATTTCCTACTTTTTTCACCTGTTAGTCTTTGTTTGGGTTGTTTTCTTTGTTTTTTCTTCATGTGAAGAGCAAGCTACTCAAAGCCAGACAACAGTCCTCGTGGTGACTTGTGGGACAGTAAAATTTGATGGCAACAAGCAGCGCTACTTCAACCAGAACTTCTTGCTGACAGCACAAGCCACATCTAACAGCACAGTGTGGAAGATCGCGAGTGACTGTTTCCGCTTTCAGGACTGGGCCAACTAGTGAGGATTGGCTACGGGAAGTGACCTCTCATTCCACGTAATGAAGCTAGCTGTTCAGTTGGCCACTCTCTGAGCGTGGGCTGTGCTCAGTCTTTGTGTGGCATCTGTCATTGTGGAAGGTCTGCGGATGTCTCAAGCTCAATCCCAGTGGCCATGGCTTTAATAATAAATGATCTGAAAATGTAACGGGTTGCTCATGTTAGTTGAACGTAATGAAATGCTGAAGGAGTTGAGCCTAAGGAAATGCTGAAGGCAATGAGCTGTGTTGGAATCATTCCCAAAATGCCTTACGTGCAGCTGTGCTGCCACTTACAGACTTTTTGTATGTAATGCAGAAACTTTAAACACAAAATTCTCGTATTGTATAGTTCTGACCAAATGTGTAACTGCTTCAACTTGAAAAGGTGTGTTTTTACAGTAGCATCTTAGCTCTTTTGAAGAAGATGCCTGTGACATGTATATAGAATTCTCAGAGCTACCTGCTCCTGGTTGTAAGAGGCTTGTGACAATTGGTGATGATTTCTGCTCTTTGTGAAAGTTGCAAATACAGCCTGTGAGCATACAATTTCTCAAATAGTCTGTTGGAAAGCTAGTGTTACCTTCATTGATACGGAAGGACTGTGTCTTGTCAGGTTTTCTTTTGACTTAAGCATCTCAGAATTTGGTGGTTGTTAATTTATATTGATCCATATTTAGGGAATCCTGAATAACTCAGAACTTCGGTGCCAACAACCCTTGTCGAGCACACATGAAGGACTTCAGCTGCAGTTTTTATTTAGAAGTCTTGTAGTGTAAGAAATAGGTCAGTTACATCATTTCTGCCTGCTTCAGCTGTCAGTTCTGTCACTGTGAAGGACAGAATATTCTTCCCATCTAAAGTCTGCGATTTTTGAATCCCTGTTATCTTTTCAGGAAACATTGTAATAAAAACAAAAATGACACTAAAGGTGTGTATTACTGTGAAGCCTTCAATTTTTCTCTTCAGTACTGTTATTCCGAACAGGTTCTTTGATTACTTTTAACTTAGAAAAAGAAGCTCTGAACACAAGTACCATCTTCCTTCCCTGCAGATTTTTATTACAGTTTTAATGTTTCTTTAACGTTTTCTGTATTTATTCATTCTGTTGTATTTTTTTTCCTTGCTTTAAGCAGCAGCTTTCATAGAATAGTTTTTGTGGGTGCAGGCTAGAAGATCACCCATCTTAACTTGGGAACTTAGAGAGTAAATCTGAATATATATACTTTTATATAGTTATATATGTGATAGTACACTTGCTAATGAAAATACATGGGGGGAAATTGTTAATACTGCTGCAGTGACAGCAGCAGCCATTAGGACTGCAGCTCACTTAGTTTTATTACCTAAATTGGACTGTGAAAATGAGCAGTATAAGACTTGTGATTGGCATGATATTATCCTACAGATAATGGGATACTTAGGTGAAATGGGTGGCTTTATGTAATTTAAAGGTACTCTTTACATCATTGGATGTACATTGGAATTGATAACCTGACTTACTTCAGAAGCTGCTGCTATACTGAGTGGTTTCTGAAGCTACTGTGTAACTGTTTTCAGCCTGAAGAATCCTTGGTTTCTGCAAGCAATGTAAAAAATCAAAAATTCTTGAAAATTGTAAATACTGTAAATGCATTGTTATATCTGTATGTAGTGAAGGAAGGGTTGCTTTATTCACTGTTTGTTCTTAACAGAATACACGAGGTTTATATATTTGCATTTCTTCTATGGGTTTGAGAAGAGAAGCCTCAGTTTGCCTGTTTTCTCATATAGCACTGTTGAACTGCGACTCCGGTGTGCTGTGCTTTTCTTGTTTGTTCTTCATTACATCAGTAGTGTTACAGTGTGCTCATACACCAAACAGGTTTTGTCTCTTCAAATGTAGCGATGGGTGCACCTGTAACGTTTACTTTTAAACTTGGAACACATTTGCCAGGACACAAACTTATGTTTGCACCTGATAAGGTTCTTCTGAGAGTCAATACTTATTGGATGTTTGGATCTAAGTTCTAATTTGTATACTAATTTTGAAGCTCTTTTCTATGCAGAGTGGGAGATTTTGGATACCTGAAACAATGTTTCGATTGTTTTATTCCTACTGATTATTATCATGCTACTTAAATATATACTGCTTTTAAATCTGGCTTCTGCAATTAATATTAAAAAAAAAACCGACCTACCTGACATGTTATGTAGGAGGCTTACTAACTGTCTAGCTGTACAGACCAACTTTGTACTCTTATTTAGTAAGGCGTATAGTTGGAATTGAACTTGGTATGCATACGGGGATATTGGGAGGGAAATCTATTAAGAGATTAATTGTTTTAGTCTAGGGGAAAGTATACCAGCTGCGTGCTTCTATTTACAGACAAAAAATCTCTTTCCAAGTAGCTGGATAAGTTAGGGATGCTGCAGCTTGTTACAACTTCTGCGGTGAAGTTAATAGAAGGAAACATAGAACTGCTTTTTTATTCCGTTATGTACCAAATCAGTCTGTGCTGGTTTAATGTTCCTTCTTGTTGTCTGTGGTGTAACGTCAGAAGTTTACGCCAGGCATCCAAGAAGTGAACATGTTTATGCTCTGAACTGTAACCAGGAGCTAATACTAGCAGAGTATCACTTGATCCCAAGTCAGTAATATACAGCCAGACAGTGAAACAGAGCCAGGTGAGGAGCTGAACACTTCGATGCACTAAACTGTGGCAGCTGAAGTCTTGATAGATGTTCTGTTTTGTGTGCATTCCCTGTATTGTCTTTATAAGTCACTGTTCTTAACGTTGCTTTGTTATTCTACCATACTGCAGTTAAATTGACCTAAAATACTTGTACTGTTTCTTGGAATGGAGAAGAACAATCTGTTCTTGTGATACAAATGACACTTTTGATACGCATACATTTCATTACCGTGACTGGGAAAAAGCATATTATAAAAGAAACGCTGTTTTAGCAGCACTTGAATATATTTTGTAAGTTTTCAGAGTTGTTGAAAGACCTCTTGTAAGATTCCATTTTTAAAAGAGCGAGCCCCTTTTTCTTCCTTAAGACATTTTCGTAGTTTGTTCTTACGATATTAAAAGTTCAGGAAATAATTTGTGGCTTCTTTATCTTTACTGCTTGTGTTCTAGATAAGAGTTATGTGTTCTGATTATTGTGGCTGGTGCTGGGACACTGCAGAACAGACTACGTGTCAGAGAAGTTATTTGGAGTAATAAGTAATCCTATAGCAAATGCCTCGCCAAGAGCACTGTGAAGCAGTAAATGGTGTTGAGCTGGCCAGAGCATCAGTCCCAGATTGATGTTTCCCTCTGTATGGGAATCATTAGGTCACTGGCCTGAAGCAGTGGCTGAGCACCTGGTGCAGGGGCGTAGCCGGCCCTGGGAGCACAGGTGGAAGCAATTCACCAGTGAGACCAGAAGGGGTGGGCCCGGGGTCTGCCCCTCCCTAACGTTATTTAAGGGCTGACAGCTGCCAGGGAAGTATCTGTACTTGGAGATGGCCGCCTTCAGAGTGTTGGGTGAGCCCTGCTGCTCAGAAAGGGGTAAGTGATTCCTTCTCTGTTACCAGGTTGGGACCGCTACCCTTCTTGGATGATCCAAAGCCAGTTGCTGTTGCCTATCCTTATATCCTCCTATAGAATTTACTGATGTCTTGACTGCTGTCCAACAAATATTTGGATGAAGCCAAACAAAACTTGTTCCAAAATCTTGGATTATAAATATAAAAATATTTACAATCTGAGAACATATCGTTGAGCCTCCGTTCCTTCTGTGCTAAGAAACGAGGCACTTGAGTAAGGAATGTTTCATGTGGTAATTCAGATGTTTCATTCACTTTATTTTGCTGTTGATATTAAACGACTGATGGTCACTTAGCGTGGATGGCTTTCGATTGCTGGTAATGAAGACAGTGGTAATGCGGGGTTGGTGTCTGCAGAAACAGGCATTGTTCTAGAAGCATGTAATGTTAAGTATATTGTAACGTTCTTGCTGTGTTTGAAGGTATAGATTTCAGTGAGACTTTGCAAATAATCACTTTGTAGTAATTCTGAGAAGAGCTCTGAGAGCTGATGCAGCATAGACAGTTAGGAATGCTGGCAAAAAATAAATCATGGCTAGGGATAAAACACCAGGTGTTATTTGCTTGTATGGCAGAAGTGAATTTAGGACCTTACTGGTGATCTGGATGAGGGGATTGAGTGCACTTCCAATAAGTTTGTGAATGACACCAGGTTGGGAGGAAGTGTTGAACTGCTTGAGAGTAGGAAGACTCTGTGGCAGGATTTGGACAGGTTGATCACTGGGCTGAGGCCAATTGTATGAGGTTCAGTGAGACCGAATGCTGGGTCCTGCACGTTGGCCACAACAGCCCCATGCAGTGCTGCTGGTTTGGGATAGAGTGGATGGCAACCTGTGCAGCAGGGAAGGATCCGGGGCTGTGAAGTGAGAGCTGGCTGTGAAGGCTTGGGGTGTTTGAGTTGTGATTACCCACCTTGCATCCTGAACAGAAATAAAGCGGTGTTGCACTTCTAAGGTGTTTCTGGAGATTGTAAAATCGACAGCAGCATCACCAGCTATGGAATGGCCAGGCATTATTTTAATTCTAATATGCTCAAAGGTGAGGAAAAAAAATATAACTTTTAGTGCTTTAAGAGGAGCATGACTGGTAATTTTTTTTTAATAATTACAATAAGTCACCATCTAACCACAGAAGGCAGAGGCAGAACCCCCTGTTCTCAGCTGCTAGAGCTGTGGTGCCATGAGGTCCCTCTGGGGATGACTTTGAGGCAGCAGCCACCCATTGGCACATCACAGCAGCACTTGGCTGTGGGGCAGTGGGGTCTGCGTGGTGCGGAGGCACAGAGTGCACTGAGGCCTCACAGGAGGTGCTGCCCAGAGACTTGTTCTCCCTGAGGTCACCCAGCCTGGTGGGGCTGCGGGTGCACTCTGCAGTGATGGTGTGGTGGCTTTCGCCAGGACCGGGATCAGCTCCCAAAAAATGACTTGTTGTTCAAAGCCATAGAAAATGCATGAAACATCACTGTTGTTTAAGGTTTCCATCCAGCAGATAACGTGTTATCTTATTTAAACATCTGGTTGAACTGTAACTATAAGGCAGAATAGATGGACTGATGAAAATTGCAGAGTGCTGCAGTTGACCGAGACCTGGTGATTCTTTCAGGTGTTGAAACGTACCAGTAGAACTGCAGATAATTGGAAGTAGGTGCTTTGTTGGTTACTTGGCAGGAGATTTTGTGCCTTACTTATTTGAAATGCTTTCACAAGGGCTGCCCTTCTTTAGGCAGGAGCGTATCACACGTTGTTTGGGGGTGAGTTGTGTTATGAAGATACATGGTGGTATTTGGTTGGATGCTCATGCAGAGGGACTGCCACAACTACTGTGTGGTAATCTGTAGAATGGAGCAGTGGAAAATAGGAACTGATACTAAATAAAGCACGTTGAGAGCACGTTTAAATGTTGAATGTATTGAGGCTTTAATACATGGATGTCTGACCTTTTGGGTTGCCTGGGCCACACTGAGTGAAGAGGAATTGCATTGGGCCACATATGTGTAGGCCTCTGAAAGTAATGCCTCCTCATTATTTGCATAGAAGCGACAACAGAGAGCACAGTAACTGCTCGATAGAGCAAATCCTTAGCTACAAAGCACTGTTTTTCATTAGCTGTGTTTTTGCCAACAATGAGCAAGAGCCTGCCTGCCCATCAAAATCTGCACCAGCAGAGGTGCATCACTGCTGCTGTCACTGCTGCTACAACGCACTGCCCACCCCTTGCTGTGCTCACACCCGCTGTGTGGTCTCTGGAAACATGCAGCAAGCAGCGGTGAATGGCAGTTGACGTTCATGGAGGAATTCAGTTCCACCCCTTTGCTTCATCCCACCTTATGTCAGGTGCCACTGTGTCACGCCACCGCTCTGCTGCCATCTGCCACACGGCAACAAAATGCACTGAGATTGGTGGGAAGGTTCAGCCTCCGCTGCCATACCACCGCTGCTGCCTCTGTTGTGGGCCAGTATTAAAATAGGAGGCGTTACTTTCAGAGCAGCCCATGTAAAACATACGCTGTAGTCAATGGATATAGGGTAACAAAACTTATTTTAACTTTTAATATTTTTATTGAAATATCTTTTAAAAAAAGCAGCCAAACCATCAAACAGATGGGCTATGTGCCCTTGTCTCTGCGAGAGCAGCGTGGCAGCCCAGTGCCGTGGCAGCGCCTGCGGCTCTCAGTGAGCTCTCGTGGTGTTGGTCAGATTTCTGATCAAGTTTTACTCCCGTGCTTCCTCCTTGAAAGCAGCTGATAACGTGCTGTCAAAAAGCAATGGACGAGGTGTGATGGCGCGGTTGTGTTTTTAAGCTTGAATGCCTGATTGCAGCTCTGTACGTTTCTTTTGACTATTCCCAGGTGATGGATTTACATCGACTGAGAAAGGAATTGCAAAGATGAATTGCTGATTCCCGCCGGGCTGCTCAGTGTGATGAGCTGCTGCCGTATGGCGTGGGGCCGAGGGCAGGTTTAGGATGGGCTGTGCCAGGCTGCATGCAGGTTGGATGTGCCGGGTCAGTGTGTGCAAGTCTCATACTTAGGAAATGGTGACAGCCCTTCCCTATCCTTGCCCAGCACAGCTGAGGTCAGCTGCAGCAGTTAGCGCTGCAGGTCTGCCCTACTTTCCGAGCTGTTGGTCCGTAATGCCTCGTAGGGGCCGCAGTCCTGCTGATGGACAGTGTTCCTTCACTGGGACAGGACTGAAAAGGGGTTGGATGCGTAAGAATTCCCTCTTCATTATGGGGGAGCGTTGGTCGTAGCCAGCTTAATTCTGACTGCGTCGAAGGAATTCCTTGCGGAAGATCTGATGTGACTGAGGCCCCGTTGTGGCGATCCTGGTGCAGTGGTTTGTGATGTGCGGCTCCTGTCGTTTCAGGGGGTTTGTAAAAACAAACAGAACCCCTCATCACCTCGTGCGGCCGATGTGCGGCCATTCCCTACAGCGTTACAGCAGAGGCAGCGAGATGCAGCGGCTGCCAAGTTGAGGAAGAGCTTTAGAGCTGTAGTTCTGCTGTCAGAAAGCACGGAGCGGCCGTTAGCGTGGCTGCCCGCAGCACCGGCGGTGCGGTCAGAGAGCGGCGGAACGCGCACCGATTTTAAGGAGGGAGGGCTGTAGATGTAAGGAGAAGTGATGAGAGAGATCTCTGGGCGCGCGGCAGCACGGGCGGTTATTGCGGAAAGCGATACCACGCAGCCCCCGGTTACAGGGCAGAGGGACCGCCATCCGTCGTCCCGCCGCCGGTGCGAGGCGCGGCGTGGAGCTGAGCCGCGGGTGGGAACCGAGCTGCGGCCGGGGCCGTCCCATAGCGGTCCGCAGGTCCGAGCGCTCTCCGCGGGGCTCACAGCGGTCGCTGCTCCTCGGCCGCCTGGCCCGGGCCGCCGCGGCCCCAATCGCGCTCGATGTAGAGGTGGTAGGGGTCGTGCTTGGACTCCAGCTTCCGCGAGCGGGTGTAGGCCAGGATGAGCCCCCCGGCCAGGCAGCCGTAGAAGATCATGATGAGCAGGATGTACAGCGAGGCGTCGCCCCCAGCCCCGGGCTCGGCGGCGGCCGCGCTGGCGTTGGCTCCGCGGCGCAGCTCCCGCAGCACTGCGCCCAGCAGCGCCTGCAGCCGCCGCGCTTCGCTGCAGTTCATGGCCCGGCACGGCGGGCGGCCGGAGCGGAGGGTACCCGCTGCGCCCCTGCAGGCTGCGCCGAGCTCTGGGAGTGACGCGCTGATCCGCCCGGAGCTCGGGGAGAAATGGTGCGTGTGAGAGGGCTGAGGCTCCGCCCGGAGCCGCGGAGCTCTCCCTCCCTCTGTCCGCTACTGCTGTCTACCTGAGGTCCACCCTGCAGCGCTGCGACATAGAGCAGAGCGTGGTGCTGGGCTGTTTGGGAGGGCCCGTGCCACAGCCTCGCAGCGCCGGGGCTCATTCAAATGCACGTTCCTACTCTAGGAAGGAAAACGTAGTCCAGTTCCATTTGAAAGATTCAGCTGGAAGGAGAGCAGCTCAGATAAGGCAGAATTGGAGCAATTCAAACAATGATTAACTGCAGAGACTGTTGCTTGACCTGAAAGGCTTTGAGTGGTGAATATCGGTGGGCTGCTGTTGGGCTGCTCCCTGCCTGTGTGCTGGAGAGAGAGGGACTGAGGCTGTGGCACAGGCAGGCCCTTCACTCTTTTCTCCTCAGAGCTCTGTGCCCACGACTGTGGGTTTTGAATTCCCACGTGAGGCCCTCACGTGTCCCTGTTCCCACCTGGCCCATCCCGTTGCTGTCTGAGCTCAGTGGCCGCTGTGCTCATAGGTGGCTGTGGCAGCTGTGTTGCAGGGGCACAGCCTGTTCGTTTGCAGTCAGCTGTGTGTTCCTGCTGTGTGCGTAGGTGCCCTGTTTTGATTTTCTCTGCAGAGCCGTGTTCCAAAACTTCAGAGCCACATTTGGGTAGGGGATGTGCAGGCATCTTGCTTCATCAGTACTGAAGGGAAGCATGCCACAGGTTGTCATTTCTGCTGCAAGTAGAAAGAAGGTGCTCAATTTCATTGTGCATAACCACTTAGAACTGCAAGAGCAAATGATTGGATTTGCTTTGACTCGAGGGACAAAAAGTAAAGTAGAGCAGGCAGCTGTGGAGAACAGTATTTCTATTCTTCATGCCTGCTCCGTGGGGGAGAACCATCAGTAACGAACTGATCCATGGCCAGCAGGAAGAGGTATGTTAGATACCACATCTCAAACAAACACAAACCCAGCAACACCTCCTGGGGCTCTGCTATGAGGTGCCAGCACGGTGTGAGACTCAGTGCAGTCGTTGCTGGGCTTAGATCCTACGTAGGCTCAGCAGCCCGCTGGTAGCAGTGGTTCAAAATGGGAGAACAAATGGAAAATTCAACAGTTCTCATTTTGTGCTGCTCTGTTGTTGGAGTATTTGCTTCTTTTCTTTAAAAGTGTGAGGGCTCTGAGGATCAGCATGCCCCAGAGCTCACTTTGTTTGCTTTAATTGGCATTGGCCTCATGTCAAGGCTAACACCTCGAAGTAAATGCAGGTTTTGACAAATTATCTGGGATAATTTGCTGTGTGCTTCATTAGAACACTTTTTGGTCAGTGTCCACCACAGACCAGGTCTGATTCTTCTTCCAGACATCTCTCTTCCCCAGCACAGGTGCAGCAAGATTCCAGGTGCTGCAGCTCCCAGCAAAAAAGCTGCCAGCACTGATTCAAATCAAGTGAAGTGACAATGATGGTCCAACAAACGTGCTTCAATGTGGTCAGCCGTATTCCTCCATGGCCAATGTGACCCCATCATGTTAAATACAAACCAACCAACCAACCAATGATCCACTGTGCAGAAGCTCTGAGTTAACTGGGAAAGTGTTCTGTTCATCAATCCAGGTATCTTCACGGTGGTGTCAGATACCTGAGTTCAGCCTTAAGCATTCCGTGTAAGTAGTGGCTGCAAGCTTTATGGACTGCATTTTGTAAACCACCTTTGTGGCATTTTATGCAAAAGCAGCTCTGGAATGTTGTTGTTTGTATCATTTTTGTTGTCTTTTTTTAGTTTCTTGTGTTTTAAATTTTAGCTTCTGAAATGGAAACTGATTTTTCTCGTGTAAATAGCACTTAGCTAATAGACAGGCTCCTAAAATACATAAACACGTGACCAGAATTTATTTTTTGATTGCCTGTAGTTGCAGAACATGCCTAATCCATCATTGGAGCAGTGTGGTTACCGGAAACAACTGTTCCGGGAGGAGGGGGGTGTTGGTTTGGTTTTGACAGAACTGATGACCCATGATGTCAGTATGTGTCCTATGCCATGCATACAGCTCAGGAAGCGTCTGATGGGAACTTGGGCTCTGTGCGTCGGCTTACCTGGGCTGGCTAAACACCACTTAACCTGCTCTTAAGGGAATAACCATCACTTTCCCTGTTCATGCTAAGCCAATTAAGGGCAGCTGCTGCATTGTGTATGGGAAGCGAATCTCTGCCCCCAGCTCTTACCTGTGGTTCTGTGTTAAAGCCGTCCCTGAAAGGTGTTCATTTAACCTTTGACTCTGATGCCGTAGAGACTTTAAGTGGTGGTGATCCTGAGCAACTAGTTCAGTATTTAATAAGGAACTGTTTTAAAGCTCTGGGTTTATTTTTAAAATGTCCCGTGTTCCGACTCCTAAATGACCCTTGGTGTAAGCTTACTTTTTTTGTTTCTCCTTCGTGTCCCCTGGAGACAGCTCCTTTCCCCCTCTGTTGGGGTGACATTAGATGTAGGTGAGGCTAATCAGGTTTGTCACAGGCCATTCCTCACTTCTCTACAAGCTCCGATTTAAGAATTGGAAGAAGTTCTTACCAAAATGCAAGTACTGTGTTTGCAAATCACCTCCATGCTACATTTGAAGCAAGCCTAGTGCGATCCCTCCCTCCCTCCCTTTTTCCCCATTCTCCAAAAATACCTGAGAAGCTGATGTGTGTGAATTCTTTTGCAGCATGTGCTACATCAGGCAGGCCTTCCCTGGGTTCTTGTTTACGCTTGGGTATGTTCTTCTGAACTGCTGCTTCTGCTAAGCCCTTTTGTTAGGGTATGCTCCATCGAAAAGAGAATGGGAGCTGCTGACCATTAACTGGAAACAACATGCAATACACTCCAGAAACACAAACTTGGTTAACCATTTCAACTGTATTTTTGAAATGTCAACGTGGTGTGTGTGTATATATACACCGAAAATAGCGATCCTCAGTCAGCCGAGACACAGAAGATAGCTGGAGTCTAGATAAAATACATTTCATATAAATACATTCATGGTTTAAAAAAAGAAAATCATACAACTTGCTGACAGACTCAAGTGTGAGCAGCTCTTACACGTCTAACTTCTGTGATGCTAACAGGCTGTCTAAAGGTTATGCAACAGTGACTGGTTTGAAACGTGGGAGGTTGCTAATGTAGCTCCAGATCTGGGTCACTTGGAAAGCTGCAACTGGAAGGGAAAGTAATTCCTGCCTTCACAAACCCACAGATGTGCCAGTATGCTAAAGAGAAGCATCGTACAAAACCTTTTACTTTCTGTACAGTGACAATAACAAATAATTTTCCTTTTTAACCATCATATACACAACACGTCATGAATAGAAGAAATCTATAAATACTTAAAACGAATTTGTAATCTATAGCAGCTGAGCCACACCTGTACAAAATGAACGCAACGCGTATGAAATGATTAAGAAAAGTGCAAAGTAGAACAGTATCGAGAGCCTCCACTTTTTTACAGCGTTTGTGGTTCAGGTGCGAAGGGCGAGCGGGGCCGCGGGAGCTCGGGTACTACAAGTCAAAGGAAACACAGTACTGGATGCAGCACGCAAAATGATAAACTGCTACTCAGTGATAACCTCCCACTTCAGCACATCTACGATTTCCAGTTAATGTAAGAACACTTTTTTTTTTATAAGGATTTCTATATAGAGTGATTTGTCCCTTTTTTTTTAGTTCCTTAAAACAAAGGTTTTTCCCAGCCTCAGCATACTTTGTCTTAAGTCAAACAAGACACGGAGAAACTGCTATTGGTTTCTGGTTGGCTTTGTTTTGGGTGCTGTATTTTAAAAGGTGAACAGAAATACCTTTCCATAAAGTAAATACAGATAAGTAGACCCTGATCCTGTAAATGACAGGGAGATAACTCGCACCATTATCCACATGTATGTGAAGGTGTAGAGGATCAGCGCCTTTAAAATAAAACCACAGTGCCACCTCCAGAATAAAAATAAAAAGAACAAATTCTCCTTTGAGTTTCAAATCTTCAGAGACAACTGCCCATCAATTTTGCTGTTGCCTGCCAGCCGGGATGCAGGTTTTGCATTCTGCGTTCAGCCAATCGTTTTCATCAATACCTCCTGCGGCAAGGCAAGTCTTTGCTTTCTTTCATGCTGTGTCCCAGTGGAAAGCTCTGCTGGAATTAAAATGTGGCGGCAGGTACGAATGTATTTGGTGAGAGGGACTTGAGATAGTTGACTCAATGCTCTTGAGTGATGTTTTCAAATAACTTCTCTTTAGAAAGATTTTTCAGTTCACCTTTATTTAAGGTAAGTGTATTTTATATTCTCTTATAGGCACTGTAAATATTGAACATAACCGATGTGCAGAAGACTCCATCCCTTTTGAAGCAGTACGTTATCAGTGTTCTCTAGCAAGTTCTTGACTAACGTCTTCTTTATTTTTAAATGGAGAAGGTTAAAGTTTCAGTTCCCATTTTGTCCCTACGCACCGGGCTTCACAATGCATTAGAAATTGCAAGGAGTCTGAACATGCTAGAGAAAGAATAATAAAATGTCCTGGCCATACTGCTTCATAGAATTGTGTCTGTATTAAAACTGGAAACGATCACATGGAACTCTGAAACACATCAACGTTTTCTACTTAGGAGTTTAGAGTTTAAGATCTTCTCTTGTTGCTCTCTTTAGAGATAAGAAACATTCATCAGTTTGGTGTATTTTCTGAATACATGTGATACCTACAGTATACAAGGACATCCAAAATCAAGGCATGATAACCTTCTGCACAACTGTCTAGTCAATTCAGCCCGTTTATTTGCCTCCATACATTCTTTCGATGTCGTTGAGGTAATGGTTTTTCAGTTCTTTCCTTTTCAACTTGAAAGCATCTGTTACTAACCCGGTCTCTGGAGTCCACGGTTCAGGGCTTAACCGCACTTTGATGGGTATTTCAAATCTCTCTAATTTCACTGCAGGGACAGCAAGAAACAAAAGCATGAGTAACGCTGTTAAATGAAACATTCATGCTACCTAGAAATCTAAGGCAAGTACTCTGTAGTATGTATAATACGGTGACCTACTTGATGAAGTAACCTAAAAGACGGTACACAAATTTAATTGTGTACCAAAGCTCTGTGCTAATATTACAGCATACAAATATTCTAATAACATACTGTATTTATGCCTTGTATTGGATGTGAGAGTATAAACTCTAAAGCTTGAAAGAAATAAGTTTGTATCCTGAAGATGTGAGATTGCTGTCACAAGAACGGGGGTGGCCAAGGTGGGAGATGGGTAATTGCCTCAGAGCCTCCTCTGCACTGGGAACAGGGCAGGGAACTCCTGCATGTGTGCAGTACTGCACAGACCTTGCTCTCAGGTCCTGCATGCAGGCCTATAATAGCGCCCACTGAGACTTCCCTGTGAACTTCTGGCGCAACTTGTGGCAGCGCAGCCTCTAGGTGGCAGCAAGTATAGGACAGCTGGGACATCTCCTTTGTCTCCAGCTTCAAAGTGGTATTGGAATGTACCACTTCCTCATGTGTAGTTACATGTCTGCTCCTGGTGAAGGTGCGTTATGTACTGCTACCAAACAAAACTGTCTCTTTAAAGTAATTTTGGAAAAAACCTTTCAAAGCATTTATGTCTAAATGGTAGACTACTATCTAGAAAGTAAAAAGAATGTATAAGCGGAGACTTTGAATAACAATGCTTTATATTATGTACTTAGTTCATGATGGAATATTGCAGATTAAAGTGTTCATACTTCGGTCAAATCCCTAAAAAAAATATTCATTTATTTTTAGGGAAGACTTAATACTGCATTTCATTCTAATTTTCTTGGTTTTAAAAGAAAGATTCTCCAAGTTTGAGAGGCAGTGCTTCGTGTGTGCTTAGGCTGTTTTACTGCTTCCATGTATGAGGTGTGTAGCACTGTAGAGAGGTTCCTGACCCCAGTTAGCTTGGGGTTTTTTGGCCCCATAAAGAACTGATGAGGTTTTTGATCATTTTTATTTCTGTAGCAAGGATAGTAGGATTTAAGCCGTTATAAACATAAGGCTCATAGTTGTTCTAAGCAGTAATACACAACACTGCATGGAAAAAAAGCTTTGAATTGTCTTGCTTAACTAATTTTCTTGCTGCAAATGTCTTGTTAACTTCCCTTCCAAACCTTTTGGATCTTAACTGCATTAAACAAGCAACCTCTCTCTAGAAGATAGTTGGGAAAAAAGAAAAAAAAAAAAAAGGGTTGTTTTTTCTTTTAATAACAAAAAGAGAAAGTAGTTAAGATGACTACAAAGTATGTCTATTCCTGGAATAAGAGGTATGAATTTGATGTGGTCTTTCTATTAGAACTCCTCTAATTTCTGATAGACTGAGGCAACAGGAAGAAGGAAGAGCAGTCAGTGGGGTTAACTGAAAACTTTTGCCTTAAGTGCTATGAGATTGGCATTTTACTTACTCTTGTTTGCCACCTCCTTAATTTCTTGTAGTATTTCAGCTTCCATTGTAGGATTGTTACAAATTTCAACCCAGGTTCCACTTATACCTTTCTGCTCAGCTAATGCCGTCAGCTTCTTCTGATTGGGAACCACAAAACTGATCACGTAAGACTGGTCGCTACCACAGGATAGCAAGAGAAGGAAGGGAAAAAAAAAAAACAAACACAGTTGAAGATTCAATTTCAAGGATAAAATGCTTACTTGATTATAGATACACAGATCCACAGTGCTTCTTGAACTGTAGTTAATACTGCATACAAAATCCCTTTTTTACTTAAGGTTTTCACAGCTTATCAAAGCTAAGGATCTAGGCTGTAAGTTGTTCCATCACTATCATGCTTCTAAGTGCATTTGTGAAACTACAGCATAATTTAGCTTTCCAACTATATCTTGTGTTTCACTAGTTCTCTGCAGTTTGCCTTCATGTAGTGTGTATAAGCAGGGGGAGGGGAGACACCTGGGCTATTTGGCTACTTCCAAAACACTGAGATTTAGATCTGGTGCAGAACGTCCATATGAATTTTCCCTCATAGTCTGACAGAAAGCCAAAGCACATGCTAAATTATACCTGTTAAGGACGGGGGTGAGACAAAACTAGACTGAACTACAACAGAAGAAACGCCAACAGAAAAGCATAAGTTACTTTTTCCAGTTTCAGGGAATCTTGGAGCCTATATATGTTACTTTAGAGATGCTGTTTATAACTCGTACTCTGGTAGGGGCTTTTGTTCAATGCAAACCGTCCTATATCAGTATAGAAGTGAGCCACAGCTTGTATTTTGGTTTACACAAAGTTAATACTATTACCTTTTGGCATAAGCGCAGATGTTATCAATCAACGAACAGTTCTTCAGTGCTGCCTCTACTTTTCCCAGAGACACGTATTCCCCAGCTTGTAGCTTTACCAAGTCTTTCTTACGATCTAGGAGTTGAGGGGAAAGAAAAAAAAAAACAACGTGCTTGTCCCATTTAAACTTCTACATTTCCACAGAGTCATTTGCAAAGCCACTGTATGTGTGTTTAGTGGTATGCCACGTAAAAGTGAATAAAACCGAATTAAAGCATTTTACCCAAATCATAAAGATGCTAACAACATATACATATTCTTGTAACTTTATAAAGGCTTCTGCCATGAAGTCTACATAGCATTACACTTTTTGTCGTGCAACTTATGCGAATGTGAAGGAGATTCTGATTTTCAAGTTTTGTATTAAATACCAAAAAATAATCTTACATTTATTCACCAGCACACAGGAATTAAATAGTGATAACATGGCAGGGAATGGCATCTCCTTCAAAATTTTCTTACAGCTCTGAAGACTTCTGGAAAAGTCTTACACTATGATTTTGCAAGCAGGTAATCTTAGGTAGATTGGCCCCATGAAAGCCAACAGGACCAATCACATCCTTACAGTTATGTCTAGTCAAGATCTTATAGTAGATTGAGAGCAAAAAGTGAGGCCAACCTATGATCTGTAGGCACCCATCTGGATGGAATTCTCCTATATCTCCGGTACAAAACCATCTCTGACCATTCTCATCAATGGTGAAATCTTCTGTTGTTTTCTCTTCATTTTTAAAATATCCCATTGAGACATTAGGTCCACCAATTATAATTTCCCCTCTAGGATTAGGCTTGTCTCTGTTAGTATAGCCCCCTGGAAAAAAACATCCCCAGACAGTTATTTTCAAATTATATATTCTGCTGCTAAGAAAATGTTTTGAAACTTCAGCTTAAAGTTCATGCACAAACTATTGACTGCTATCAAAGATGAACAATTACTTCATATGCTACAACCTAGCTAAGCAGATAGGCAAGGAAACCAGCTAAGCACTGGTTAAATTACTTAATTACTTGCTCTGAAGTCAAAGCATCGGATGCTCTTACCTTCTTGCCAGTCTCTCAATCTGATTTCACAGCAAATAAGAGGAGCTCCAACTCTTCCAGTGCTATAATCAGCGACTTAGGGAAAGAGCAAGGAAAAACACAAAGTTTTTTTTTTTTCTTTTCATTTTGAAGGGTAAATTCAAACTACAGCTTTGAAGACGGCGTATCTCAAGACTTTATTGCAGTTAAGAGCTGCAGCTATTCTGAATTTGCTTTCTAAAAACTCTTAAAACATACTCCCAGAAGTATTTTAACTACCTTCTGTAATTGTTCCAGCTCCACATGTTTCCGTTAATCCATAGCCTTGGCCCACAGGACAGCAAAAACAGATATTCATGAATCTTTGCGTTTGGGGTGAGAGCGGGGCTCCTCCGGAAAGCATCATACGGATGTTCCCTCCTAGCAGTGCCTTTACTTTTTTAAACAACAGTCTGGAAAGAGGGAAAAATGCACATTAAGGATCATTCACTCAGCTCACTTTTATGAAAAGAAATGATACAATCCTTCCTATCTGCAACACCTCAAAAACAACGTTCACAGATTTTAGTGGAGAGCAGGGATAATTGAAAACCTTACTTTTTGTCTAACATTTGAAGACAGCAGAATTCCTACAACTTTCATAAATAAAGTTATCAATTCTATAAACAAAAATGAAATCCAATGAAAGTCTTCTGGTCAGAACACTTGTCATTCTTACTGGAAATTAATCTTTCACCCTGGAGACCAGTCAGTCCTGAACTAATCACTCTTACAGGAAACCAGTCATTCTTAGACAGGAGAGCAGCCCCACGCAAAAGGATCTGAGGGCTCTGGTTGGCAGCGCGTTGAATCTGAGCCAGCAGTGTGCCCTGGCAGCCAGAAGGGCCAATCATACTTGGGGATGCACCAGGCCCAGCGCTGTCAGCCAGGCAAGGAAAGGGACTGTCCTGCTGTGCTCCGTGCTGCCACAGCCTTCCCTTGAGCAGTGGGCGCACTTTTGGGTGAGGGTCAGGCTGGGTGTTAGGAAAAGGTTCTTCACCGGAGGCTGGTGGGCACAGAACAGGCTGTGCAGGGCAGTGGGCACAGCCCTGAGCTGCTGGAGTTTGAGGAGTGTTTGGACAATGACCTCATTGGGTTTGGATGGTCCTGTGTGGAGCCAGGGGTTGGACTCAGTGATCCTTGTGCGTTCTTTCCCAATTGCGACAGTCTGTGATTCAATAATTACCATTAAATATCTCCTCCGCTTCCTGTAAGAACTTGGTTTATTTCAGTTTAGTCATTAGATCGTGTTGCACGCTGGAAATAGAATTGTCTGATAAAAGGTAGCTGAGATGATGATTTTTTTAGTCTGCTTTAACAAATCACAATGAAAAAAGTGCAGTTGGGCCATGAATCATACTTACACGTTACACAGAGGTGCATCGTATCCTCTTTTGATTTGTTCTAATTTGTAGTCATAGCCTATCTTGAACAGAGTTCTCTGAATATAGTTCATCTCCTGAACCTTACTCATGACATTTTTATAAATTCTGTCCATTATTTCCTGTAAAGAGTTAAGAAAAAAAGGTAAGGAAAATTACCACACAGTAAAATTCCATGCTAAAAATAATAATTAAAAAAAATAACATAACAAATGTTATTCTTCCTTATGAATAAGTAACAGGGCAAGAAAGAAAATATCTGCATCATTGGTTAAGCAATGCTTAACTCTAATGTTTTTAATATGTTATCAGTTAGCCAATTTATAGATCATTGCAGCCTGGAGCTGTTTGAAATGGGTGGAATTCAGTGTCAAAACTGCAGCAGAAAAATGAGGGACTTATCCTGACTTTTCTCCGTTTGCCTATGTTACCTCACAACAGCATCTCCAGAGAGGAAGAACCCTCACGCTGCAGTACGTAGCTCAGTGTAGCAGATTTAGGCAGATGTATAAGTCAAGGGCAAGTAAGTGAGTAACCATTGTAGGTCTCCAGACATATTGCAGCAATCCACAGTACCACTTGCATTTCTACAAACTGCTTTCTGAGCGCCAGATTTGGTTTTAAAATACTTCATACCCTTTGCTCTTAAGATGTCTTCTCTGTCACTCACAGCTACAAATCTTGGGTTTTATTATGTACGTTATCACTAACACCTCAATATGTACCTAAAATGTGAAAAACTGATTTATAAAACCTTGAATTTGGGTTTAGCTTTTTGGAAAGCCTGCAATGGCATGATAAGGTATTCAGAATTACAAAGGCCAGAAGGAACGACGAGCACATTCTAATTGAATCAAATATTTAGATGTATTTGTGCCTATCATTACTTCCTATTTCATCCCTTATGAATTTTCATCACCAGTGATGTTATGATGTTAGGATAATACAATACTTTTAGCAAGTGAAATATTTATGAGGTAGGTGTCAGGTAAGTAGTGTAGCATTTTTCTTCCCAGGGCATTCTGAAGGTTTCTCCTCCTTGCTGTTGATTGTTGGGCTCCGGATCCTACATGCTTAGCAACTGAAAATGGATCAGCAGTTTCAATTTGTTTTTTTACTCTAATTTCTTTGTGATATTGAGTCTCTGGAATCAAGACTCTTAGGTGGGGGTCAGCATTATCACTGCGTGTATTTCACCATTCTGCAGTTAATTCATGTGAAGGTGGCTGCACGGACAGTTTGTTTTTGGCGCGTCTTTTTTTGCAGATTCCTTCCAAAATGGGATGATGCCCATATTTCAAATTGGCGCTGCTTTTGCTAGCCGTCAGCACTTGAGTATTCCCTAAGAAATAAGCTTAAATAGCCATTTTACAAAAAAGACGGGGCTGTAAAGTCATTGGTTGGACTCAGTGGACTACTAAGAAGAATATCTAGTCTCTGTATGTTATTTCTATTTTTAAAAACAAAAAAAATGCAAATTAGTAATTGGTTTTAAAGCTCCTGGCTATTCACAAAAGAGGCTGCAGAACAACAGAATCCCAGACCAATCAGAACTCGCTGTTATTAGATGAAACCAAACCCTCCTCCCACCGCACCCATCAGTGTAGCAGAAGCTGATGCTGCCGGTCTTCTGAGCCGGGTGGGATAGAATCATGAAAGAGGTAAACACAGTAATGTAATTCCAGGGCATGTGAAGAAGGTTCTTCTTCAGCAGAAAGCAGCAGATATGTGCGATTTCTGTTGTTTTGTTTTGTCTGGGTGGGGTTTGTTTTGTTTTGGAATAGCACTGAGACCCTGTGGTATAGAGAAGCCTGGTCACCAGAAAGCTCATGTAAGCTACAGAAACAGGATTTGTGGTCTCCCAGTCAGTTTTTCTTACAAGAGGAGAATAAGCTGGCCCTACTTACCCCAAGAACGGGAGATGTTTTGCCAGGTGTTACCTTGGAGACAAGCAGCTAAAAGCAAGCACCCCAACAGCTGTAACAGTGCAGCTTCACTTGCTAAGTTCTGTAACTCAGCCAAAACTGGTGTCTTTAAAGCATCAGTGTTAGATGAGTCCACCCTGCTCTCTCCCTAAGTGAAAAGAACTTTCAGACTGTGAATGTCAGACTTCCTGTAGCCTGTTGTTGCACCAGAAGCCCGGTACAACATCACCTGTAACTACTACAACGCATTTACAGTTTTGGAACAAAGAGTCTTGGCTTTAGCACAGGGATATTATTGTGCTCATTTGCAGCATCAGTTCTCCAACTCAATGACAACTGGAATTTCTACATTCTGCTTTCCTGTCTATTAGTAACAGTTTCTTATACAAAAAAAAAAAAAAAGTCCTTAAATACAGATGCCAGCATGAACGACTTAGAAAGCACTGTTTTAGCTTCAACTATCTGCATACTTACAGGCACAGCTGCCATCAGGGTAGGCTTTAGTACAGTGCAGTCTCCTTTGCTTCCCTTCTTAATCTTACTTGACTGTAACACAGAAAAAATGATCGTTTATGAAGATGAAAACCAAGCAGCTCTTACAAAAGGGACCAAAAAAGAGGAGATGTGCTGTCAGGTAATTTTCCCCTGTCCTTCTAAATAAAACTTCCTGCTTAAAATACTTCTTTTTTTTTTCCACTGTGATTGAAAAATGTAGCGATTAAAAACAGTTTCAATCAAAACATCAGAAGTTTTGCATGGCCAGCTGGGTAAAGCAAGTCCACTTTGTGTAACTTTTGGTTTTGTACTCGCACTCCCTCTATATCCCTCCAGAAGTATTTTGTGGCATGGTTTTTTTTGTTAACGGTGGGTTGCTTTTTGTTTGTTTGTTTTAAAATCTGATGCCATCTCTGTACCAGCAAAATGGACAGAAGCATTATTTAGCTTATTTTGCTTATTTATCTTCATTATTAGATGGAATAAGGCAAAAAGCTAAACAGAAGGGCTGCAATAATGGACTAAAGAACTCAAACCGAGACTAAGAACTTAAAATCACTTTACGGAGTCCTGTGTGCAGTCAGTGTTTTAATAGTTGTTCATACCCTGGTTTTCTCTAGGATAACACAATACACATTTATTAGGTTTTCTTCCAGATTTCCTGAGTACCTGCTGCTATAGCTCCACCAGGAATGTTTATTTGCATCATTTTCTGAAAAAAAAGTATTATTTCTTAAGTGTACCACATACACCAGTGTATGGGAACTGTTGAATCATGGCCTGAACCTCTGATTGACCACCTGAGGCGAGTGCTGAGTCAGCTGCAGGGGCACAGGTGAACGCAGTTTCACCCGAGTGACTGGAGCATGGCTCCACCCCTCCCAGACCCCATTTAAGGGCTGACTCCCCAGGAGGAAGGATCTCTATCTGGAGATCCTCCCTCTGGGAACCTTTCAGCAAGCCCAGGACATGGGTAAAAATCTTTATTCCTCTTATACTTTGTAACAGCGTAATTTTTCCTAATCCAATACCTGTTCGCCATATAGCCATACGCACCAGCACTTATTTAAAGGAAGAGAATAGCTAATCAAGGACTTAGACTGTGAAAGCTTAAATTTGCTTTTGCTTTCCCCCCGCCCCTCACCTGATCTGACAGTGTAAGTGGAGAGGAATATCCAATCCTGCAGCCGTAAGTGATGCAAGAAATTTCTGCTGTCAGTTCCAATACATGGGCCAGGGGCAAATAACCAATGTAAGTATCCTTGGGCCTAGTAAAGGAAAGATTATCTAGTGAACAATGATGCACGAGGGCACTGAAATTCTGCTTCACTTTTTTCGTGGTGTGTTTTGCTGTGTTTCTGGGAGGCTCAGGTCACAAAGCCGCCTTCTTCTGCATGCAAGAAGGGTGTGATTATAAATCAGTTTATAAACTGAATCAGTAAAAATCTTACCTCACTGAAATCAGTATGAATTAAAGGATTTGCCTTGTTTTCTAGGAAGGTCAAGTTTCCTTAGTGCTCCATTGCAGGCTTCTTCTCCTTATGGGAGATTTCATCCCAGGTGCCAAATTAAGGATGAAATCAATATGTTTAAATTATCAGCAACGCGATTCAAATCCTTAAGTCATCACAGCATCTCCTTCTCAAATAGATTAGTGGAGAGCTGATCACTGAGGTAACAGAGACTTATTTCAGGAAATGCAGAGATTTCTCAAGAATAAACTTACAGCTGTTACCTTTACAGAAGCTTCCAACATCAGGTCAGAATGGCTCTTACATCCTACCATACAAAAGCTTTATTGTAGGTTATTTTAGCTGCATTTGTGAATGCAGTGACAAAGATGCATCCACATTCACAAAACATTTTCTCAGAATATTAGCAATGGAGTTTGCAGATGGCTGTACTATCATCAGAACAATTCATTATTTCTCTGCTCATTTCAGTGCAGAATACTGGAGCAGATTCAGCAGTACATGTATTATCCATCCAGCAGGAGTCTCTCTAGTTGAATGAAAGTGGTAGGCTCTGGTATATTTCCTAAAGTGATTCTAGCTGACTGAAAGCATCTAGCAAAAAAGCTTTCCCAAATTAGACTAGATGAGTAATTTCTCCATCTGGTGGTGTTTTCTAATGGATAGGAGAGTGCAAAATCCACCCCAGGCCTCTAAATAAAGGTGAGGGGGAAAAAAATCGTGGGGCAAAAAAAGCACATGGGACAAGATATGGAAGGGCATACATTGCAAAGAACAGGATGAGATCACAAACACAATGTGTATTTCATATAAATTAAAGATTAGTTGGCTCACAGTAAAATGAAGGAGCTTGCTAATAGCTGGTGCCAGCAACAGATGTTCCATAAACTTACACACTTTTAGAGGTTCTGTTTTATCCCCTCAATGCTTGGCAACAAAGTGTTTCTTACCCCAGCCCAGGTATTCTCTCACACTGTCCTGTCATTCCAGCTATAAGGTTCTTATGCTGCATCATCACTCCTTTTGGTCTCCCAGTAGAGCCGCTGGTGTACATTACTAGAGCCAGGTCTGTGGGAACAGGTCTGCTTGGCTGAATGCTTGCTACAAAATGCAAGAGAAAAACGGCATTAATTATTACCTACTTTCTGGCTAAGTGCAGACCACTGAGGTAAGGAAAAAGGATGACCAAGGTTGGATTTTCTCCTTCCTTGAAGATGTTACAGTCACTCCAGGCTGCCCAGTGTACCAAGGTTATGTAATAGTTATTCCAGTTGTCCAAGGTGTTTTCCAGTCTCAGACTGGCTCAGATAAAATGACGTTTCCAAGCTAACAAGCAAAAAAAAACCTCAAGTGCTTTTCTCCTCTTAGGAAAAATAGTGAATATAAGGTGAATAAAAGGTAAGAGTAGCAGAAAATGGAACACTGAACCCGATTCTACTTCATTTCCCAAAATAAAGGCAGAGGCTTAGAGATATTCTGGTTGTATTTTAGAAACTTAAATTTTATCCCAAAATACCTGAAATGTGAACAAAGGTACAGGACAATAAATAGGGATCTAACAAATTATCCATTTATTTAAAGGGGAAGACGATGAACTGGCAATCTGCCACTTCCCGTGTGTCTGAGACTTGGCACATTTACTTTTTCTACTACCCAACGTCTTTGATCAAGTCTGATCTCACGCTGCTTGATCAATTCTCTGAAGTGATTCACTTACCATTTTCTGGTTTGGCTCCCAGCTCTTCCACTGTCTGCATACTATGAATCTCAACATTTTCAGGGTATTCAGATTTATTAATAGTCTTATTATCCACATAAATTATATGTTTAAGACAGGAAATCTGTGGCAGCGTAGCCTACAGAACAGAAAGAAAACTGTTAGCAATGACTGCACTGTAAAATTACTGCAGGGTTGCTTGGAAACAGGTAAAGCTGAGGCCAAGTTACCTTAAGTTTGCTCTCAAGAAGTTCTGCACTGGTGATCAGATATGACGCTCCACATTCATTGAGACCATAGGTTACTGCCTCTTCACCCAGTGTAGCATACAAGGTAACAACTGTTACATTCAAGAGAGAGAATGAACACAGAAGTTAAGGCAACTACAAATACAAAAGCTCTTGCAATGCACTTTGGGGGGGGGGGGGGGGGG
>PPHD01000387.1:15285-30426 GCA_002909625.1 Bambusicola thoracicus | reverse complement strand
TGAGCTCAATGAGATTATTTTTTCAATTAGGAAACAAAGCAGCTTGTAATCTTCCCAAATCAGAATTGTATTCCACAAGAGATCACAGGAATGAGGACAGTTATGTGGAAGAAGAGAAATCATCAAAACAAAAAGATCCACTAAAACTCAATGAAAACACACTAAGCAGTTGCACAGTAAGCAACTGAGAATGCGTTCTTCCTCTGAGCACTCTGCAACCAGAATGTTGCAGGAGAGCTGACACTCATACTGCAGGGCAACAGCCACCATTCCTGCTGTGCACTTCCAGCTGAGTGGCAGCTTTCAGCCTCTGTGCCAGCTGCTTTCTTGTTCCCATGAAATTACTGATGGGGGCAGGGCAGAGATCGGACTAAGAAATCAAACTGGTTTTTGTGGTGAGAGATTATTTTTAAATCCCGACTGGTGACGGTAATGCTACTGAGTGCCTCACAGGCATTGAGGAGTCCACATTTTCTGCTGAGGAAAATCCCTTAGTATCATACTGGAACCTCAAATTTGAACCTGCAGAGACTATAGAAGAATTTAATATTCCTGTGAAGTTGTGATCATGTAGAAAGGATAAAAAGAAGGAATGTTACACGACTCTCTAGTAACCTTCAGTTGCTGCAGTCCCAAAGGTTGGGCTCATAAGTATGAGCAAGTGAGCTGTAGTGATCTCTACTATGTACAGAATATACTGGAAACTTCCAAACTCAGGCGATACACAGAATAAGTTTAATTAATTCTTATACCATCGGCATCAGGACTGACACTTTCTTAACAGCCAAAGCAGTACTGGAAATCGCTTCTAAAATATATTCAAAGTACACAGGTTCAGCACTCACGAGGAAAGTTGTACTTGAAGCAGGCCAGGGCTGCGATCATCCATTCTGCTCGGGTCTCGCAGAATATAACAACGGTGCTCTTTGGGGTTAGTCCCAGGGCTATCAGTCCGCTCCCCAAGCGATTCACTTTCTGATTTACTTCTTCATAGGACAGCCATCTGTAGGTTCCTAAGATTAACTGGAGGAGGGGGCAACGACAGAAAAAACACCCTTGTGATGAGAAGCGACTGGTACGGCCCTTCTCTGCTTTTGTGAGTTGGTGCTCAACACAACAAGCACTTCCATTTTTCTTGTAGCAAAATAGAGAGCGCATCCTCTTGTGCATTACTCTTTAACTACTATAAAGCACACATTCTAATCAAAAAGAGATTAAGGAAGACCTCTCCTGTTGCCTCTGCTGTTGAGGCAGAAAGTAAAAGAGCTCAAAACCAAATCAGAATTAAGTACTAAATGGTAAGCTGTACCTTTTTGAAAACTTTTCCGTTTGGCTGCATTTCATTTTCTTCACTCAGTATTTCTCTGGTCCCGAGACAGTCCTTTTTCCCAAACTTCGCTAACGCGTGGTCAAACAGTTTGTCCAACGTGTCTGCTCCAGGAATGTTTATGTTTGCTAGTGAGTCAAGATGAGTGACTGAACGGTAGGGGCTTCCAGGTTTGTCCGAGATGGGCTTAGCTTTTAAACGCTTTGCCATAGCCTTTTTCTTCTTAGCGTTGGTAAGAAAATACCACGGAATAAATACAAGCATACTGTATACAGATATTAACAAGTACACAGGCAGCAAAAGAATGGCACATACTTCTAGCCTAAGTTTCATTGTGGGTATTTGAGAAAGAAAATCTCTTAGTGCGTTCTGAGCAGGCAAGAGCAAAAGCAGCAGTGCGGTATGGTGTAGGGAGAAGCAACAGTAAGTGAAGCTTAGGTAGCTGTGTTTCAAGGCAGCTGCTAAAATTTTAGTAACCTTTGAGAGCCAGCAGTGGACACCTGTGGGTGAAGACCAGAGCCAAGCAGAGAGCAGGAAAAAAAAAAAGAGAATTACATTAGTATTACAGTCAGTCCATTAGTTCTAGTCCTTTAAGATTCCACCTCAAATGCATCAAGACCGAGGAGACTGAATTAACTGCTACATGTGGTTGCACGATGTATCAGTGCATCTGCTCTGAGATTAAAGAGGGTGACTCTTCCATACTTGTTTGTTCCATCCACAAATATTTACTTCTCAAAGACTTTCCCCCCCTAACTCTGTTGGAATAGTTCAGGGCTGCAAATATGAAGTCTGTTCTCTTACAGCTTAATATTGTGTTTAAACTGCTTGTGTAATGCTACAGTTGTGTAACGACGGGAAAGGGCAATCTGTTTTCCCCCTAAATATTTGTATTGCAGTGGAAAGATAAGAGTAGGTGTCTTTACTGCCTTTCAGAATGTTAAATCAACTTATATTCAGATTAAAATGTATTTTGATAGAGTCCTCAAAAACCTTCATGTTGTAATCTAAGAACAATACAATATCCCAACATTGCTTTATTAACCTCTTACCAACATCTGTATTGATCAATTAATGTTTTACTATGAATGTCAGACTTCTGACAAGGGATTGCACTTATTTAACCATCCCTCCAAAAGAATGTAAAACAATAATCACACTCTATTTCAGCATATGCATTTCAGAACTCCAGGTATGGAAAATGGAATCTAATTTAAAATGAAGCACAATTTAGCAAGATTTTGTCAGAAACCTTTCTTCATTAAGGAGAACTGGGCCTGAATAAAGACCAAAGTGGGAGAAGAACAAAACCACCTCACAAACCACAGTGGTGGCCACCCCACTTGTCTGTAACTGGTCTGTACTGGCACACAAATGACACAGGTGCTTATCTTCACCTGGACAGCATGCAAACATGGCATGCAAACACAGCACAAACAATGCACAGAACAGGAAACATGAAAGGCAAAGGTACACTGGCAAAAACACGGTACCTCAGACACGTAAGGGAGCACTGCTGACTAGCTTATAGGAAAGATCACGGACAAGATCAAATAAACAAAATACATAGGAATAGGGAAATTTTTAGGGCTCCATCAAGCATTAAAAGAATGTAGGCACACCCCGAAGCGTGTCTTTATTAACATGTTTGCCACCCCAGGTGAGGGAGGCTACAATTAACGTTTCAGGTTAAACAAGACAGCTGCTACTGACAGCACAACAGAGATCTATTAATAGGCTGTTGGTTTTTAATAAGACTCCCAACGTTTGCAGTTGTGCTGTAGCCAATATCAACAATATGTAATGTAAGATTGAGAGATCTTCGCATACTCAAAATAACACGATCACCGTGTTGTTACATTCTTAATTAAACCTGTAGTCTGAAATGACTACTGAATGTGTCATGTACTAAACTAAGCTCAGACTTGTTCAGAAAGAATCTTTTCTTAAAAGAAAATTCTACATTCTTTTCAGAGCTTATGTTCTCGTTCTGCTTTAGTTAACTTCATCGTCAGTTGCTCAGCAAACAGTCAAACCTCAGAAGAAGAGAGATCACTCCACTTCCCCTGCAAGCACCAGTTCTCTAAAATGAAGGTCAGCGGTTTATATCACAAATCTTGTTTGATGTTCTCATCCCAGTTAATTCAGTGCTCCGAAAGATGCAGTTGAGCTTGTACGTAAAACAAAGGCCAGCCTTACTGCTAAGACTAACACAGAAACCTCATCAGAACATCTGCCTGAAATAATAAATTAATGACTAAAGGGTCTTAATGGGAAAGAAGGTTGTGTTCTAAGACTGATACCCTGCTGAAAGCCCTCTTAACATCTGAATTAATGGCACGTACAAACACACTTTGTTTGCTTGCAGGCAGTTATGTCAAAGGTCGCATAAGCAAACGTTAAAGGTTGCATTACTTTCATCTTGATGTTTCAGACTAGTTTGAAATACTTTTAGAAGTGTTTATAAACTGAGAACTTAGCTACTCTCTTCTCATTGTGGCAATTTAAAATGCTTCTATTCTGACATAAATCAGTTGGAATTCTTAACAGTGATAGGGTGGAAAAACTTGCTGAGTCCAAAGAAGAAGAACGTTACTTTTCCCTTTGAGCATATTCTTATAAAAACAGATACATGCACACACATGCATATATACCTACACACACATATGTATACTTACAAGGTATCTGACAGCGATGTCCAAGTTTTATTCGATGTCAGTTAGATCTATATTCAAACAGAAAATAAAAAGGAAGTATATTTTAGGGTGGGTATTTTTTGCCCCGCAGAGGGAATGATGTGAGGAAAGCATTCTTTCCACTGCTGATTTCAGAATCTCTAACCTAATGCTCCTGAAGAATAGCATATGAATTGAGACCATCTTATACTCAAGCCCAGTAAATATCATATTTTAAATACAATCCGTAACAGAACAAAACTACTGAAATAACAAAAGTAGGTAGATACCAAACCCATTTAGTTAGAAGCCAAACACGGCTATTCAAATTACACTGTAGGCCTTCAATGTCTTTTTTGAAGTTGAACTAGTCTTTGAGAGAAGGGGAGGATGAGGGATGTAACATCCATACTGATTCACAATCACAGATACCCACAAGGCACGGCAAATGCTGACTGCCACTAAAGTCTCATGGCTATCTTCTCAAGTGAGCTCTGCTTACAAAGCAAAGAAAGTGTAGTGCATGTTAAAGTAAAGCTATTATAGAATACTAAAATATTTAGAATATGTAATATTTTATACTGACATACAAAATTTGTTATCCCACTTAATTGTGCAATGTAAGTAGAATGTTTGGAAGCTTATCTATCTACTTTGGAAACTGCAGAACTCCCAGATCTTGATGTAGGAAATCACATTCCAAGCAATAACAGTAAGCGTGCGTCAGGCATGACTAAGAAAGTCTAAGAAAACAAACCAAATCAAAAGCAGACACAGTTTCTCTTCTGGATAGCTGCGCTTTCAGCATTTCCAAAGAATTTTCCTCCAGTGATTAAGTTTCTTTTATCAAATCTGTGATGGTATCTCTGTAGACCAGAGTTCTTTTAACATTTACAGTGTTACGTTACAGCATGTGTATCATCCATGAGGTCACATCCTCCTTGCTATTAGTACATGCAGGGTGTTTACAGACTTGGGAAGTTCAGGTTTGCTATGGAGAAACAACCGAGTGAATGCTCATACAAGCACCAATGCTGAGTTTTGTGCCAGACCGAAGAGATGCTCATGGGGTATAATTTGATATTTTCAATTAAATGCTGCAGACAGACAATATGCAACCCTTTATTCTCGTCCTGCAGCCAGGGCCATGGAGCAAGGTTTGAAATCAGAGGACGGGTTCCTGAACAGATGGGACACTCCTCCTTTCATATTTTTTTAATGAATTTAACTGAAAGTAAAAGGAACAAGTAGCAACTATTTTTTAATATATCGGGAAAAAAAAAACAATAGAAGATTATGAGACCAAACAAGGACAAAAGGGGGAGGAACAGGGAGAGGTTCATGCCCTTGGAGGGAAATGCCTTTATCTTCTCTCCCTTTAGATATACGAACAGCACAGAATTGGGTTATACAGTAGTTGCACCTACAGCTAGCGCTTCTGAGCACAACTCAAAACCTGAAGTACCTGTGGTTTGAAACTTTATCCAAGGCAGATTAATTCCAGTAAGGCAGCAAATTACTATCTTCACTAGGAAAAGCTTTAATTAGCCAAACCCAAACACCACAAGGGTTTAGTACTGAAAGTATATGACTAACAGCATTTCTTTTCTCCCTCTGATGTTAAAGAGCTTGAGAGGGATCCAGTTCACCAAATAACATCATCACGTGAGGAAGACATACTTCTACCAATCCACTTAGAACATTCACTATAACTTCTGAAATGCTCTTTCATTATGTTAGGAAAGCGTTCTGGTAAGAACGCTGACAGGAAAAGGGCGGATTCTGATTTAGAACCAAACCCACACAGAACCGGGATCTGCAGCACAAGAGGTTTTGTAGTTTAAAAACATCGGAGGAAATCCCAGTTTTCCTATGACTGAGCTCCACTTCAAATGCAGACACAATTCTGGCCTTAGCATAGGCTGACTCCTTTCAGGGAGTACCAAAACCTTCCAAAAAAATCCATTCTGAATAAATAACAACTGTTGCTGGAATGTCTGTAGCATTCAGGCAGATGTAAGCACTCTGGAAAGCACAGTGAGCATTTATAATTTACAAGCTGAAATGCAGTTCCACACACTGAAAAAGCAACCCCAACCAAACAGACTGAGCTGAATAAATACATCCGTTATTAATTACGACCCATTTCTGGAAGGGAATTTAATCAATATCTCACAGTCTTCATTCCAGCACTAGAACTCAGAGCCTATACAAAAAAGAAACTACAGAAAGCCTGAGAAATGCAGCACTGTCAGAACGAAGCAGCAAGCTGAACACAGCAAACAAGCAGAGCATACTGCAGCTCACTACAGCTTTTGCTTTTCCATACATATCCATGTGATACACGAGGAGGAAAGAATATTTCCAAGTAAGAGCCATAAGAATCTTTGAATTAATTGCAACTATTTTTGGAGTTAGAAAGGTTGAAGGAAGAAATATGAAGGGAAACGCTTCAGTGTTTACATCATATTGGCGTTGTTTTTCTTTTTTTTTTATAAAAGCAAACATTGCCAATATTACTGCAAGTTATTCGTGGTGGAAGAAAAGTACACAAGGTTCAATTTTTGTTCCCTTTCACAGGCACATTTCTACATATTTTCCTCTTACATAATTTTGTACGTCAGGGGGCAGTGAAAGGCTCCAGAGCAATGCCAGCGGGGTCTGACGTACTTCCGTGCTTCATAAGTGCAACTGCAGCTCCAAGTCTGAGAGTTTTCAAGAGCTCTTGCTTTGTCTATATAGTGCAAATATAAGTACCTAGGTCCGAACACCCAGGGAGAGGGCGAGTCAGACAGAGCGGATCTTGACACAAGTTTGGAGTCGCTGTTTAAATATACACATTCCAAAAGGGATGCTCTGAAAGTAATGCCTCCTCTTTTATGATGTTGGCCCACAATGTGTGAGGCAGATGTTGGTGGGAGGGCAGTAGAGGCTGAACCTTCTCACCAATGTCCCATTACATTTTGTTGCCATGTGACAGATGACAGCAGAGGGGCAGTCTGACAGCGTGGTGTCTAACATGGAAGTGCAGATGAAGCAAAGGGATGGAACTGAATTCCTCCATATAGAACAAATGGCACCTACTGCCATTCATCAACACTTGTAGAATGTTTATGGGGACCAAACAGTGCGTGTGAGCACAGTGAGGGGTGGACGGTGCGTTGCAGCAGTGGTGACAGCGAGGCTCCTCTGCTAGTGCAGACTTTGATGAGCATGGCAGGTGTTTGTTCATTGCTGGCAAAGGTGCATAGCTAATGGTAGTGACTATGTTGGAAAATAGCGTTTTGTAGCTGAGAATTTGTTCTATCAAGTGATGTTTTTGTACTGTTTGTATCTCTTGTAGTTTTCACAGAAATAAATAGGATGCATTACTTTCAGAGCAACATACGTATTTGAAATAGCAAAAACACACACAGTGTTAGGAAGTTTTGCTTCTCTTTCTGCTGCCTGGGAGAAGAGCCAAGTAGCGAATGCAATGATTTACCTCGTAACTAAGCAAAGATCACATTTATTTTTAGTGTAAGAAAAAAAATGGCTACTGTTTTTGTGCCTCAAAACATGTATACACTTAACATCAATCCAAAAAATTAAGATCAATCTGTAAGTGTCAGTTGTCGGACATCTATTGGCAGTACTTCCAGCATCACTGGAGCAGAAGACAGACCAGCTGAGCTTACCCTGTATATCCTAGTTATCTAACAGACTGGTGTGAAACTGTCTCTCCTAATCTTTACAGGACAGCAAGCAAATATTTAATGAAAGGATAAGACCTATTTGTGTGCCCCAAAGGCAGAGAACATAAAAGGTTGAGACGTGATTTCACAACTGAGAACTGTCCACCGAGCACACACTGAATTAGGAAAGTATTTCCTCTAGGCCCACCTCTGTTCCTTCTGCCTCATTAAGTTCTACCCAGAACGTGCACTGTAAATACCTTAGGCTCATTCACTCCAACGCTTCCTCCCTTACGCTCCTGCACTCAGCCTCTACTGGCCATGCTGCAGTCTGATCGCAAGTCTCCAGCATATGAGGCTTCGAGTCAGTCCACTTTATATACTACTGTATTGTGTATGCCAGCACTCAATTTAACTGAAGTTAAAGCAATTTCATTTATTTATTTATTTATGTTGTGGTAAAGGAATGGAAAGGCAACCTTTTGTTTCGCTGATGTTCTTGCCAAAGGGAGTGAATGCTGTATGGCTTGCTGGCCTGAACAATTGGTATTTCAGAAGAGGATGGAAAACAATAAACACTCAAAAAATACTGATATTCCCTCAAACTCCTCTAACACCTACAAAATATACTCTGTCTAAAGGGTACAAAAATTGAAAAGAAAAATGAAAGCACACGCTCTGTACTCCTAAAGAAGCATTTCAGCCTGATTTAAACATCCAGATGCACAGCCCAAACTCATGAGGCATGATGGCAAATGTTACCCATACTCCTCTGTTTCAGCAGCAGAGCCATGCAATGGTAGCATTTCACCCAGCTTCTGAGAATGGGCACACAGAAAGGCAAGCAGTATGACCTTCAGAGGATGTGTGGCAATGGAAGTTCTCCAAAAGCTATAGAAACAGCTGATTAGAAATTGCACCTGTGTGATGTAACGAGATCAGTTTGAGACGCACAAATATAAAGGGCTATTTTCCACATTGTCTGTAAGCTTCTTGCCAGAACCCTCAGGCAGAAACACAAACACTGCCCTTGAGAAATTCTATAGCCCTACTCAAGTAATCTATTATCTATTATTAAAACCAGTTTCATAAATTACAGAAATAAAAAGTTTTATTGCTTGCTTCACCTAATGAAAGTCACGTCTCTTTTGAGTACAGGCAAGTCAAACTTTTGGAAAGCATTCTCTTTTTTAGGAGATCAACTGCTTTCTTCAGCCTTGTTGTATTGCCCAGCATTGCTGATGAGGCAAACAAAAAGAATACTGAACATCCATACTATTCTGTATAGCTCTGCATCACAGGCGGTTTCTGCAGTTGTGCAAAATATGGAACTACAAGGAAACATTAAATTCTAAATCTTATAACCAGTGCTTGTTTAGAACTCCCATGTTTAAGGGTGATTATAACTTGACAATGTGATTGAAGATGCTGACCGCAGGCCAAAGAAAGACGCTTGGGCTGGAAAAGGGAGAAGTAAAACAGGGCAAAAACACAAGTGAAACTCCACGCTGCACTTGATGACATTCCCACTGTTTTGTATGGAATATGGGTATCAGAAAACTGGCACACTGTTAAGTCAAGCTGTTTCACTTGGCATCAAAAGGGACCAGCCACACTCCCACCAGTGACTTCCTTCAGGTAGCTCCTGGAACTACGCTGCCAGGTCCCCTCACTCAGCAGCGAAGGGCTGGTCTGATTTTGCTTTTGTCTCCCAGTGGGAACACCCGTAACAAAGTGAGAATTCACTCAAAGCTCTTTATTTTTTTAAATAAGAAAAGTTAAGGACTCAGTTTTGCTATATTTTCAGGACAAACTGCAAGAAGTATATGGCGTTTTACAGTCTTCCAAGTCAGATGTGTGGTGGGGTGGGGTGTTACTGTGTGGTGGGGTGTTACTGCAGAAGCACAAGTTAATTTGTACTTTCTAACTACTATCTTGCTTCCGACAGAAAAATCATTATTGATATTGCTACTGCTACATAGATTAAATATTAATGCTTGTTTCGTGGCCCCACGTTTGGTATGTTGGCTAACATCTGTGCAGCACCACCTGTGAGGAATTGTATGTAGTCCTGTGACAGTGCACTAGAAATATATCAAGTAAAGCAGCATTTACCAATACAAAATACAGTAGGAGTATAAATCTATTACTGTGCAAGAGCAGAAGTTAGGAGAAAGTGAATATTGAATCATTCTTCTTTTTTAAATAGCATTCAGCTGATCCACTCGCTTGACGAAAGCTTAGTAATGTGAACAGAGGCAAGCTGGTTGTTGACAGCTACTTCCTACATTTATACATTTCCTGAAATGGATCAGCATTGCTCTATAATAACCTTTTTGTGAATGAAGCAACACAAACGTTAAAATGCCGAAGTGCATGAACTCAAGTCCAGTCTGGCAGCCAAGCCTACAGCGTAAGGACAGATCATAATCCCATCTTCAACGCTCTAGTGAAGGATTCCAGGGAAATTAACCTCCTGCACTCCACTGAAACCCATTGCGCAACAACGCGCTACAACAGCTTCTCCTTTTCACTGTAGTTACCCTGGCAGATTATACTCTTCTTTTTGAATGTCTCACCAACAGCAACCGCTGTGCAATTTAAGACAGAGGTTCTAAACATCATTCTGTATTACTTCAGGAAATCAGTTTATTTCGTTCATTTGCAGTTTGTTTATTTGCAATGTAGTTTATTTGCAACTTGGAGAAACTCCCTCTGCAGATGTTCTGATACACAGATGACTGGGAGTGCACATTTAAGAAAAGTATCCCCACCCATGGCCTTTTGAGATGGAAACCCCTGAGGTTTCAAGCATGAGCCATCTCTATTCTGCATTTTATTCTCATTGTGCAAGTAGTTAAGCTTCTAATGAAAATGGTCTGAGAGTCGGTGATTAAAAGTCAAGAGCCTTGGGAGCAAGCATGTTGTAATGTTCTGCACAAGCACAGTATTTCTCAGTGAAAAATCAGTGATGTCCTCTGTCTATGTCAGGAATTGAATTTTACTGTGGTCTTAATTTTAGCAAAATTCTAGCATAGTCTCTTGTTTGATACGTGGTGAACCCATCCCATGGCTGCCTAGTCAGACATACCTACATTCATATTTACGTCTCTTTCGTCTCTAGATCCACAGCTGGAATTCACAGAGAAAGATTTAGCTGAGACAGAGCTTCACGCTGGAACTTTTGACTCATTTTATTCTCAATGTTCTGTTGGTGAATTTGCTTTCTGCTACTCCCATGCTGTGCTTTGTGATGGACAGATCTTTAGGGTACATTTCTTTTAATAACGTTATTTGCAACTCAAGAATTTATTTTCACATATGGAAGATGTGGGGGTGCAGTCTGGGGATGAGCTGTACATAGGCAATAAATGGAACATTTATCAATTTAGTCAGAGAAGTTGTGGGTTTTACACGTCAGCAAGGGCTATAACATTGGTGGTGGCATTTTCTACCAAGTGAGGCAGCCTTACTGACTAACTGTATTGTAACAGTTGCTTGATGACCAAACACATTCAGTATATTTTATCTTATAAAGTAACATGCAGATTCAAGTTCTTAGATTTAATAGCTTTGAACACTGCTTTGCTCAATTGCTGTGAAACCACCATAACAACAACAACAAAAGTAAAACCAGAAGTGCTCCAAACACAAGAGTTTATACCAAGACAGGAGATTAAGGTAGAAACTAGCACAGTTCTTAGAGAAAAGAAGTGTAACAATAAAAATCAAATAGGAAAAAAGACCCTGACAGTTTTAATCTGTGAGGGTTTTTGGTGTTATTGGTATTTTGCTTGATTTTATTAAAAACCTGGTCACACACACACAGGTCACCTTTTAAAAGGCATAACATCTTACAGACATCAGCATGCCTGTTCAACATGTACAATTTCAGAGGCAGACGGCTGTGGATGTTCTTAGTCCAAAATATCCAAGTAGCTTTTGTGATTCAGCAGAGGACATACTTACAGGACTGGGTCAAGCACCACGTGCTCAAAGCAGAGACAGAACAGAGCATGCCAGCTCTGCCAGGGAGGTGCGTAGCCATAGGATCACACCATTTACCTATACTTGTACATTCTATCCCTCGGCATAACTTGTTAGTCTGGGACGGCCATGTGCAAACACAGCTCCAAAGCTTCCTGAAAGACTTTTTTCAAGCCCTTCTGGCTCAGTCGATGTAAAAAGGGTCTGAGTCACTATTTGCAATAGACCACAAATCTAAAACTCAACTGGCTTGATGGTATGAATTGACCTTTAGGTTACTTTACAAATGAATCAAGCAGGAGTAACAGTAGCAACTGTAAAAGTAGGAAACTATTTGCGCAGCTCAAAGCTAAAGGGACAGTAATGCAGTCTTAGGCTTAATTTTTGAAGAAGCAAGAGGAGGAAACTGGCACTACTGCTATTGACAATTCTTTGCTTATATTTAGGAATGTTTTTGTTCTGGAAAAGGGAGAGAAAAATCCTTAATATGACACCATGTATCACAGGAGCAATTTACTGCTGGCAACAAAAACAGAGTTTTATTTGCTAACATATGCAGAAATACTCAAAAAAGAAATATTCTGTTAGAATTTTTTTCCATCAAAAATAGAGCGTCTGCTCTGAGTTTCTCAGTACTCGGACAAAGTTCAGCGTTTCAGGATTTTGGTTAGTTAAGTGCCCATTCCTCTGTTACCATCAGTCTGGAGCACAAAAAACAACCTGGTCTTTACCTTTAACGCAACTGCAGTTCAAATGTTTCTAGGAGAGCAGGCAGATAAATTCATGAAAATCTGGAAAAGGAAAGTATTAAACAGTGGAAATTCTGGGCATCTCTGAGGTTACAGTCCTATCTAAACAGACCATTTGAGCCAAGATATTTTCTGGGTTGGTAATGCGAGCTTTGTCAGCTGTTTGTTGGCTCTCTCATTTATACAATTGCAAAATAGTACCTGCTGATTGAAAACATGGAACAGACTGATCTTGTACTTTAAATCACAGGATAACACTGGGAACTCATTACGATACCATTCTGAAGTGCTGCATTTTCACCTAAGTTATACGTACTGAGGGCCGTCAGATATTGGAAGTGTGTATCTTGCTGCCAAACACTGGGCCTGACAAAACACTTCAGAATTTACTCTTGATTGAAACCAGTACTGTGACGTTACACTGCCCTTAATAGCCTCAGCATTAACGTTTTGGTAGCCCAGGATTCAAATTTACCTTTCGTGAGCTTATTAAAGGTAAATCTGGATAATACTATCCATGTTACTGGAATATTTATCAGCTTTTTAGCTGAAAGTAAATTTATAAACTAGGAGATAATATGTAACAAACCTATTAAACTGTTTTATCTGCCTGAGGAACAGTCTCACCGAAGAATTCACTCAGAGAAGCAGCCAACAGAGCCCTTATCCACTCTGGGCTTTCAGAGAATAAAATCACACCCCCTCCCAGCCACCCTTTATATCTGGGCACAGATCCCAGTTCAGAGATGTAGCAAAACAAATGTTAAACCAGTTAAGAGTGCTCCTAAAATATAAAGTAGCACAGCACACACACAGGCTGTGTCGGTGTCTCATTTCCATGCATACGTTCCAGAAGTTATGCTCCATGTTAAAAGAGGATTGATCTCCAAACAATAGGATATTTTTTTTAAAGTGAATGTAGGCTATACCTGAGTACCTGCTATATTTTTTACAGTGACAAATGGGGGGAGGCAGACTGAAATTGCTCACCATCTGATTGTCTTTTTTATTACTTGGTGTGATCTGAAAATAAGTTTGCATTTGTTTCTGTGTATCAGATGACCTTCTGTGTATGTGGTCATAATTCATCAAAGCACCTTTGAGCATTCACAGAACACGACCAGCTGCTTCCTACAACGAGTTTTTAATCTTCATTTATGTTAGACTAAAATTCCCAGGCTGTTTCGTACGTTGGGTTTTTTCCTGCTCAGCTTTATGAAACTATCAATTACTGTTATTTGAGGGCTCGTAAGAAAAACGTGCTCTAAAGACCAAGCTTCAGTGAAATACTGAGGGCTGGATGCTCTTCACGGCGTTCTAAGGCATAATCTCATTCCTACCCATTCCAACTCCCACTTTCTCACCCTGCTATTATTACAAACAGCAACCTTAGCCTCACCATCCCCTTGTTCCCCACACAGATACACTGCATAACCAAAGTGCTTCTGACCAAGTTGTTTCAACACAGTGGAGCTCATAAAAACGCAAAACTATTTGCATGCTTATGGAATAAACAAAGAATCCATTTCCATCATGGAAATTAAACACATATCTAGCTAACAGTGGCACAAAAACACAACTATCTCACATGCAAGCAGGGAACTGTGTGCAAGTACACAGCAGGAATCAGTTGTACATGCAGGTGTCTTTATGTAAAGTAATGTACCAAACGACAAACCATTGAGCTAAAAGGGACCAACTGCTCCCTCCTCATTTCCTGCTTCTATGTCTGGTGTAAAAGACCACAGGCACCACAAGACAGACTCTCTTGCTTCTTTTTCCTTTCTACTCCCCCCCACATTGTTACATTGCTTGGCTGCAGATTTGCCTTAGCTCTCTTAATCTAACGTTCAAAGCTGTGGAAAATATTGTAAAGTTACACTTAACCTATGTAATGTTGTGATTCTTTGAGCATGTTTAGTTTTCAGAGTGTAAAAGCTGTCATGCTAAGGGCAGAAAAGGGATCAGAGTATTTAAATGTCATAAAGTCAATTTTGATATACACACAGTTGAGGCAAATTACATAACCGGATTCACAAAAATATGACTTCAGCATAATGGAGATCCAACAGAGAAGTTGAAAACAGGGCACTGAACTGCTGGTTCTCTGTCAGTCTTCACGTTTGGGTTCATGGCAGTTAGCTCAACCCAAATCCACTGTGATCTCACTGGGACCGTTCCCTTGGGCAGCACGTTTAGCAGCAAGGCACTTATGTGTGACTCTAAAGTCAGGTCAGTTACCTGAAGCAGCTCCTCATGTAGTCAGACAGACGTGAGTGCAAAGGAGGAAGCGGCAACCTCGGTTGAGCTCAGATGACACAGGATTACCTGCACCTTTACTTTGTAGCTTTGTAGACAAGTTAAACAAGCATAAAACAGTTGCTGCTGAAACAAGCAGCTCTCACCCACTTTTTCTGTCCCTGTCTGCCCCTCGCAGCAGGATGCAGGAGAGATAGCTGCAGCTCTTGCAGGCTTACTGCGTTCATGGAAGCACTGTGTTAGAGAAAAGCATGCAGGTGCTGCAGTGTGATAACCAACCTACTTTAATCTTTACTATAAAAGCAACCCCTACTTTCCCCCCCCTTCCCCAATTGCCAATACAAAAGCCACCAAAAAAACCCGGCAAGAAAACCATCAACAACCATTTGCAAGCACAGAAATGTCTTATTAAAAGTTATTACAGATTATTTTAATATACCCAAAAAAAAAAAAAAAAAAAAAAAAAAAAA
>PPHD01000386.1:707-68882 GCA_002909625.1 Bambusicola thoracicus | reverse complement strand
TTTTTTTTTTTTTTTTTTTTTTTACATTTTTTACTGCTTAATAAAGAGAACAAACTTTAGATTGCAGCTCTACATGGTCCATTTGAAAATCAGCCAGTAATTTATGTATCATCCAGCATTTATGTCATCGGGAAGTGGAGCTGCAAAGAAACAAAGAAGTGGATGAATTTTTGGCAGTCTTGAAAGCTATTCTCTAATTCCTGTATCCAAACAGAAAGCACAGCTGCATATTTTTCGCTCTAGGGGCTGACCTGCAGGAGAGGAGCTCTGCAGAGAAGGACCTGGGTGTCCCGATGGACAGCAGGCTGGCCGTGAGCCTGCAGGGCGCCCTTGCGGCCAAGAAGGCCAACGTTATCCCGGGGCATGTTAAAAAGAGTGCGGCCAGCAACTTGAAGGGGGTGATCCAGGACACTTTTCTGCTCAGCCTCCTGTAGGAAATTGCTTGTAGCAGGGAGGTCGGTCTCAATGATCTCCAGAGGTCCCTTCCAGCCTCTACGGTTCTGCGATTGTATGAGAAAGAAACTGCAAGAACCACGTGCTAATTGCACGGGATGGATTTGGCAAAGGCAATCCCTTTTGCAAGGTGAAAGGAAGGTCTTAGCAGCTGTAATGGGCAGACAGAGCCATCATACCAGGAGGGCGGCTAGTGAGCAATGCTTGCGGCCTGTGGGTGCCAGAGGCCTCCTTGTACCAGAATGAGCAGCCCCACACCTTTTGTCATTATCCAAATATAACTGCACAGTAACACCAGAGGGGAAAGGCAGCAGGGGACAACCCCACCATGATACAGAAGGATTGCCACAGTGTTCTGCAGCACAGGGAGACCCAACTTGTAAACCAAAAGTAGGGACATGATACAGTTGGCCGCCAGTTACCGGCTTTCATTCCAGTTGGCATTTGCTGGAATGTGCTTGGGGACTGTGGGTGACTGCGGGCAAAGGGAGATGGGGAAACACTGATGTATATTAGATCTTCCTTGCAGGGAGAGTGAACACGCTCCAATACTCCTGAGCTGGAAGAGCCAATCCTGTGCCCAGACGCAGCCCTGACATACTGCGTGCAGAGCCAGGAATGACGGTGGGCAGACCCCTGTGGATAGTGGGAGTGTTCCCAGGGAGCGCAGCACGTAGAAAGGACGAACGTAGCGGGGGTGCAGTCTTTCTCACTGTGGAAGCATTTGGTCTGCTTTACACTTTTCCCCTTGTCAATGGAACCTGTTCTCCACTCAGGCAAAAACCGTTACCTAGGAGACTGTGGCTGCCCTGACCGAACATGCGTCTGTTCATGTCTCTGTCTGCAGGGAGTGCCTGGGCCTGGCACAAGTACCAGTGGGTAACAGGGTGTGGTATGAGGGGGTGGGTGATCCGCTCTACCTGGTAGAGGTAGAAACATTAAGAGGCACCTGAGAGTGTGAAAAGGACATTGACTGGTGGTGGCGCTCCCTGGCACCTGCATAAGACAGGCACTGGGGGGACACTCCAAAGGTAGCCCTGGATCCCCATCTTTCTCTCAGCCAAAGGGAGGGGCCTGGGAGGACAAGGAGGAATGGAGGCAGGTTCCTGCATGAGATAGCAGGTGACCTTCATCCCATTCTACCCCACATCCACAGATACCCTGGCATAACTGGTGTGAAGCCCTGGGACACAAGGGACAGGTAAGCAGAGAAACTGAAGAAAGCCCATTCACAGGGCTGTTTAGGGTGAGGCAGTCATCCCCACACCTCAACACAGCCCCTACCAAGCAGAACAGAAGGGTGATCTTCATGAGAGACTCCCTTCTGAGGGGATGTGAGGGCCTGATATGTCGACCAGCGTTGACCTCACAAGGAAGTCCACTACCTCCCTGAGGCCAGGGCCAGGGGCATTACTAGGAATCTCCCTTGTCTGGGTGCAGCCCACTGGTTATTACCACTCCTGATATTTCAGATAGGCTGTGATGGGATTGCAGGGAGAAGCCTTTGGGCTATCAAGAGGGACTGCAGGGCATTGGGACAGTTAGCTGATGGAGCAGGAGTTCAGGTGGTATTTTCCTCCATCCCTTCGTTAGCAGGGAAAGATACTGAGTGGAGCAGGAAGACATGAGGCTAAGAGGCTGGTGCCATTGGGGGAAATTTTTTTTGATCCTTGGGTGCTTTATTTGGCACCAGGCCTTCTAGCAATGGATGGGGACCACCTGAGTAAAGGGGGAAAAGGATTCTGGTCCAGAAGCTCTCTGGGCTTATTTACAGGGTTTTAGACTAGGTTTGAAGAGTGAAGGGTGTGATAGTGAGCCTGCCCAGAACAAGGTGCAGGGTAGTATAACTAAGCTAGAGGGACAAGGTTCTGGTGGAAGACCTTGACCTGCTGCATTTTATGATGATGAAGGCAACAGGGACACTTTAGAGGATTTAAGGAGTTATCCTCCGAGAAGGTGACAAGACCAGCTGCCCGGCTTAAGTGCCTCTACATCAAGGCACACAGCTTGGGAAAGAAACAGGAGGAGTTGGAATCTGCCATGCTACTGTAAAACCATGATGTTAGTTGCCATCACCAAAACCTGGTGGGATGATTCCCACAACTGGAATGCAGCTATTGATGGCTAGGACAGGGATATAAAATAGAATGGGATGTAAAACAGAACATCCTGGGATTGCACACGACATGAAGGAAGAACTGGAGGTTGGAGATGAGATGGACCAAGGTGGTTTGGGGAAGGACGTGTGAAAAAAACAGAGGGAAAAATGGATAAAAGGGGGAAGTTGTACTTATGTAAGTTGCTGGTCACTGTGCTTGTCTGCCCATGCTTTGCACTTAATCAGTGCAGGCTGTTCTGTGTTCTCATCAGACTTGATTTCTAACAATTTCCCTGGAAGTCACCTGAGAAATCCACATGTGTGCATATGTATAAGTGCATGTGCCTAAGTGGCAGCAAGGCTCAGTCTTGCTCCCAGTTGCATAGGGGCAAGCAGTCCCTTAATGCCAGCATCTGTATGAGGCTGAGTGCTGGCTGCTGTGAGTCTGTCCACTCTGTGTCCATGAGTGTAACAGGGACGGAGCTGAGCTGTTGCTGGAAGCACTCCAAACTCTACACACACCATCTGAAATGGAGGAAGGCTTAGATACAGGCTGTCAGACTTCAAAGAAATCCTGCTTCAACTCACCTGGAAAGCATAGTTCCACATAGTAAAGCTGTAATCCCTGCCGAAACCGCTTCACAGGAAAGAGGAAAAAAAGGAAAGCCATAAAATAAGTCAGCATGCTATTGCTCAGTCCTGCATATTGGCTTTTTTTTTTTTTTTTTTTTTTTTTTCAGAAAAAACACGTTTGTGATCAGTAGCTTTGAATTCTATTTTTGCCTAGGTCCTAAGGCCCCTTCACTTGACAGATAACTAAGATCACATTTTTGGACTGAAACCATGAGAAAAAGTCATTAATAGCTTGCAACACTCAATCTCTGTGCCCTTGGATTACGATTTTTATACAGCATGCCTTGGTGTTCAGACTACTAACTCACATGTAATCAGGCGTTTCACGTACACAGCAGAAGAGGGAGGTATTTCCCCTCAAGGGAGTTGAAAGAAAATAGACATTGCTCTGCAGCCTCAGGGATTTGTAATGCAAAAAGGCCACTGGAGTTTGCACTTTTAATAAAGTGGGGAGAAAAAAAAAATAAATGCACTTACTGCAGTGAAGGGCATGTTAGAAATAGGTGGCTTAGAAACCTCCCAGGCTTCCTAACCAACAGGATTATCTTTTTTAGGGAGTGGGAGGGGAATATCCCAAGCCTCTAAGAACAGGGAGGGGGAAGCTCTAACACGGCAGGAGCAAAAACCTCACCTATTTCTACTCAAGCCCTTCTGGGTTGCAGGGAAAAGGAATAAGAGATCTGTGGTGCTGCAGCTCCATTGTCAGTAGCTCCTGGCCCTACACATGCTTGGCTGGGGACAACAAGCCTGTCTGGCAGGGGTGGCCAGTGCCAGTGAGAGGTGTGCAGCAAGCTGCCTGGGCAGCTGTTCTGTCTGTGCTCATTTTGGTCTTTTCTTGTTTTTCTTGTTTTTCTTTCCCTTCATGTTTTTATTCTTCTTCCCCATTATCACATCACTCCTTTCCTCGCTCCACTGTCTGCTCCACCTTTATTTTCATCATCTCCCAAGCCTCAGCCATGTCCCCATCCTGTTATCTTCCATTCTGTTTCCTGCTTGACCTTATCGTTCCTTTTCTCCCCTACCTGTCTTCTTGTGAAAATACACTGACATACGGCACGGTCATTTTCTGACTGGGAGTAGTATTTCCCCGAGCAAATATCTCTCCCCATGTCCCTCGGTGTCCCTCTGTGCACTGGTGTGTGAAGTTGAATGAAACATCAGAAACATCTACTTTGCTCTTACGTCCTCTCGCTCTCCCTCCTTCCCCTCCTCCTTTTTCTCCCTGTATCCTTCGTATTTTGTACATGCTTGAGCAGTGCCATACCCTCACTCTGATTACAAATTAGCATGGCAGTGCTGAAGCTGGCAGACAGGGTTGAATTAAAGGTTCGTATCACTTCCTTGCAAGGTAAAAGGGCAAGATATTTTTTTCTTAGAAGAAAACAGTCTTGATACGGAATGATGAGGAAGTAGATTAGATTAATAACAAGAACAAGGAAATGGTAGCAGGAGTGCACTCCATAAGCCTACTACTCTTCTGTAGCTTTTCTGCAATATTTTTTTTGTAATATTTTCTGTAATATTTGCTAGAGTAATAGACAGGAGCAGCTGCAGGCAAAGGCAGGGACAAATTACAACTCTCTGGTAATATCTGTATTCAGGACAGCTCTGAAACGTATTCAGATGCTGTCCCGTGAGATATTAAGTGATACTGTTATTGCATTAACCTATGGTTAGTTACCTGTCTGTTGCAAACACGCTGCACCATTTTGGGCAATTGCTTTGCACAAGGCTTTCTAGGATGGTGGGGATCTGAATGACTTCAGACATGTCGGTATGGCCAGGCATACACGGAGCGGTGCTCCTCTGGTCATGCTCAAAGTATATTGGGCAGAGCAACAGCCACCTCAGGGCCATATGTCTTCATTAGTGTGACACCACTGTGGAGAGAATATGCGACCAGACAGTGCAAGGGCAGGAACAGCTGACCATGTGTGTGCAGTCATGCACTGAAGAGTGTGAAAGGAGATCTTGGCTGAAAGGTGTTTCCTGGCTCCTTTGTGAGGGCATCTGTGTGCGTTCGTTTATGTATGCATGTGTATAAGCACAATATCTGTATGCATTTATAAGCATATACAGTATGTTAAAATATTTTCTATGTGTGTATATTTTCAACCAGCCTGGTGGCACTTAAATGTATAAATCATATGCACTCTTACGTCAGAATAGAGACTTAAGGACACCACACTCTCTTGAACACGTTGCCTTCAGTCTGCTTCATATCTCTGCCTGGGAGACAAACTCACAACTGCTCCAGCTGTGAAGGCAGTAGGAGCAGCTGCGATCACTGGCAAGGAGTGTGCGGAGAGGAAACACCCTGAGGCACCAGCCTATGGGATTTGTCCCTCTTCCCTCCCCAGACCCAAAGCCCCGGAGGGGAAGGCAGAGGCAACCAAAGGCAACAGAGAGTGGTCTGGGAGCTGTCCTCGGCTGTCTTAGCTATAAACTCTGCTGACGTCAATCAGAAATGCAATGCAGCATTCAGAGTGCTCTCCTCTGGGGAGTTTTGAAATACATCAAAACCAGGTTACATGGCCAAGGTTGCTGCAAGTTTACATATGCTTGAAGCTTCCCTTTACGGAATTGGAAGAGTTGTATCTTCTTTTCTTCTTTATTTCCTTAGCTGTGCAGCTCTCATCTTCTCTCACTCTCTTTCTTTTTTCTTCACATCTTTTTTTTCCTTTTCTTCCTCCCCCTGGCTGCCCTCTAAATGTGAAAAGCAAAGGGGATGGCAACATTAAGCGCTCTGTAAGGTCTCTCGCCTTTATCACGGTTCACTTTGCTGTTACCAGCCAGTAGGTGGAGCACATCCACTGCTTTAAGTACCGTCGGATGTTTTTATTTTATTATCCCCTTTTCTTCCTCCTGTAAAACAATCTATCATTTCTACTGCAGTGAATCAGTAGTTGCAAGGTAGCGCAACACTATACAGAGCAGCTAATCTTGGCTGGACCTCAGCACCATGCCGTCGTGACTCATGTCAAACCATGCAGGGCCAAACGCCAGTGGATGTAGATGAGAGATAAAGCCTGAAAAAGAGCAGACATTTAACAGTTTCCAGCTTTGTGCACTGTTCTTTTTCTTGGTTATTTTTTATTTGTCCTAAGAAAAATCTGTTCCGCAAGTGAGTGCAAGTCTCAGAACTGGAGCGCCCAGACTCTCCTGCCTTGCTGTGCAGGGGATGCGGCCGTGCTGACCCCTTGCCTCTCACAGGTCTGACACCGCTGAGGCTGCTATAGCAGCCCAGGGGCTCCTGCACCTCTAAAATGGTGTGCAAGCATTCTGCATCACCTCTTCGGCAGCAGTAGGGCCCTCCCTTTCCCACTGGGTGTATGAGAAATCTTAGGCCATCCATCATTTCTGTCTGGGGTTTTACTTTCTGTCTCTGGCTTATTTTTCATGAGTCTGGGGAAAAAAAAGCAACAGCAACAACAAAAAACCACAGACTAGCCTTTAGGGAAAGAAGTCCATCTTTAGTCTTTAGCTTTAGACTTTTTAGACTTTTCACACAGCCCAGTTTTATAGTTTTGTGGTTCAGAGGGTCTCTGCCAATGTGAGTGGAATCACCAGTGTCTTCCCAAAGCAACATCTCCTCACCAGACATATCTCACCTCCACCCCCAGACCGGGTTCGCCTCTGGGAGTCCTTGGCATTACAGTAGATATTCATCTTTCGTTTCCAGAGTATTTTTAATAGCTTGGAAAGTGTTTGAAAGATGCCTTGGCAATGCTGTCATGAGGCAGACTGATGCTTAGCACTTCCAGCGTGTCCCTCCCTTGAACACGCTGTATGAATATTCACTGATGATTCATAATGCCAGCAAGGAAAGCACAAAGTAGGACGAAGAGCCCTGGTGTGCCCTCACTCAGCCGGACTGGCCCTGCCTGTTCCTGCAGCGCATAATGGAGGCTGGCACATCCACACCAGAAATAACCTCCTCCTTCGAACAGATTGGTTTTGTCATTGACTTTCACAGTGCCAAATCCATCCTGACTCAGCAGAAGAGCTGCTAGCATTTGGTTTGGACTGGGTACCCATAGAAGGAGACCCACCGAGCCCAGTCCATAGTGAGAAGGTTCTACACAGCCCTGTCCCATTCTCTTTTCAACAGTGAGTAAAAACACAGCCCTTTTGCTGGTGGCTGTGCTGTAAGCAATGTGTGCCCTTGGAGATAAGACCACAATAGGCCTCCCTTCGGCAGCCATACAGCAGCCATGCAGGCAAAGGGACAATTCTGCTCTCAGCTACCCCAGTGGTTCTCTCAAGGGTTCTTGCTCTTTCCCTACTCCTTGTTTTGCTATGCCCATGAGTGCTGTATCAAAACATATTGCTTCAATATGGGCTTGGATGTGGAGGTGTTGGTGCTCCTCAGGCCAACAGTGGAGGCTCTCCTTGCACGTGAGACCGACATTTCTTCTCCACACTATGACATGGCTGCTAGCAGGGAAAAATAACAGAGACACCTGAAGGTAATGCACTGCGGCCAGCAGTCATTGCTGTGTGCATTTTCCAGAGTTCATTTTATTCCCTGTAGTAGCCCTCCAAATTAAAAGCTGTCTGGTTATTTACATTTGAAAATTGGATGATATGCTGGACTGCTATTTCTGTATTGACTCTACACTGGTAATATGTTCGGAAATTGCCTGCCTGCTGCAGATAGGCACTGCGTGCCTGGAGACGTTTGGATTTTTTCTATCAGCATCACAGAGGGAGATGCGAAAAATAGGAAAGGACACTTGATTGTTTGCCCTTCCTTCCATCCATCTGTAACAGAGAAGCCTTTGTTGTGTGATCCATCTGACTGATGCACGCCACCAGCCGCTGCTCTGCCTCCTGAAAAGGCCAAAAGCTGGCTGAATTTTCAACCAGATGTGACGGAATATTCCTTTTTATAAAAAAGCACCAAAAAACAAAAAACAAAACAAAACTGTAGTTGTTGCAGTTAGGTCATCCAGCTGCATGAGTGCGAGCTAGAGCCAACTGCTAGGTAGCCTAGGCAGCACCTGGTCCTGTGGACCAGCAGGACATGGTGCTCCGTTTGGTACCCAAGATGGCCATTGGGCCTCACCGCCCTGCTTGTGCACTGCCACGTCTGTGCCACGCACCTCACAGGCTCAGTGGCGTTGAACTTACAGAGTGGAGTGCAGAGCTGAGGATGGTTTTCCATTGAGTTAGACACCACGTATGTTGGGGTGAGGGCAGCTGAGAGCTGGAGAAGGGAAGTGCCGTTTTACAGGTGGAGTGCTTGCCTGTGACATGTGCTTAAAGACAGAGTAGTGCTAAAGACAAGACAGCACTCAGCTTCACGAGAAAGGTTTCCAGAAGGTGCAAACAGCAAGCGGCTGCGTGCCCAAGGAGTGTCACAGAGCTGCCCAGTGTGTCTGGCAAACACTGACAAATGGTGAAAACCCCTGCGGAAAGTCAGGAGTGGATTTCAAATGATTTGGTACTCAGTCAGGAGGCTGCAGTTGCTGTAAATCATCGCTGGTTTGACTGTGTCCTTTGGAGCTGGAAGGGCACGGGTTAATAAAAGTTTGATTAGATATATATTTTTCTATCTGACCCCTGCTGTTTCCACACACATTCGTGCCCTTAGCGAACCGCAGTGCAATCACCAAAGGGTGGTAAAGGAGCTGTGCTGCCTACAGATCTCAGCAGCTTTGTGCTGCCACGGAGAGAAATATTTATTTGCTTAGCTGTGACTAAAGAGAATATTCCCTGCGTGCAGGGGTGTTTGACGATCATATATCGATGTGTTTAGCGTGATCAGTCATGGTTTTACACACCAGAACAGCATGACATTGTGCCTAGACATTGTATGAGATATTACCTGTGTGTGGGAGCGAGCGTGTTTCACGGCAATTTGTTAGCTCCCACAGTTTTAAAGCTTTTTTTTCTTTTAGATTTGTCTGTCAGAAGCAGAGAAGTTTCAAGCGAGGGATGTTTTGCTCCTTTCTCTGTCGTTTCTTGCCTTTGCTGGAGTGCAGCGTACAATGTGGGGCCTCGCATCCAGGGAGAGTAACTGAAGTGAAACCCACGGCACAGTCAAGTGTTCCAAATTAAGATGCTGGTTTGTGCTTACAGAAACGATGCTCATCAGAGCTTAGCAGAGTTCAGTGGAGTTCAGAGGAGAATCAGGAAATTGCACGTTAATGAATGGCTGCCTTGGAAAACAGCAGTCGGCTGGTGCTCCTGTGTCAGCCAGAAAGGCTCCACACGAGCCTTTCATAAATTCAACCATTTCTGACCTAAAGAAGCCCCTGCTGCGTGTGCACATGCTAAACACAGTTCCCCACTGCCTGCTTGACCATGGAATTATCTTCAGAAATGCCTGGACCCACACATAGACCTGATCTCTGTCATCTACCCCATCCAGTGCACCAGCTCTCCTCCAGCACCCACTCCAGCACAAAGCATCCCTTGTTTGCTGTTTCCCATGCTGATACTGCCACTACACGGGCACCCTGGGGCTAAGGGAGAAGCCCAGACTAGGGGGAAAAACATGACTCTGTTCTGAGTCTACCCAATTCTTTGTGCTTCTGTAAAAGGTGACTTGATGTATTAACCCTTTACTCGAGCCCCCCCTGAGCTCTGGTAAATGTGTCAGTAATGCTGATAGCATCATGCACATGTTCATCCTAAGTAGGTTATCCTTCACGCTGTGCAGCTTCAAATCTTCTTGCTGCAGTTTATCAGCTGGGAGGGATGTTTTGGGGATGAGTCTGTATCTCTGCTCCACGTCACGAGCTACAGATAATGAAACCCACCTGTAGGATTTGTCAGTTTCTTGTGCAGAAATACACACAAAAGTGTGGGTAACTCTCTACCTCTCAGGATCTTGGGGTTTTTAAAGTGACCGTCTGGTTCATGGCATCCTGTATTTCCCTAAGGACTTGTTATACTGAGACAGTCTGCTGTCACGCAGAGGTGAAGCTCCTTTGCACTGTACTTGAGACCGTTGCACTCTGCATGCTCTGCTGCCATCCTTTTGTGGTCTGGCTGAGGAAAAGTTGCTCACAGCGGCACTTTGTGTGTGTTGGCAGCGCCACTAGATCCTGGAATGGTGGGCAGAGACATGCGTGGTGATGCCAGCAAAGGAGCACTGTTCACACTGCTGCCAGAATGAAGGGAAGGGAAGACCCAAAGCCCTGACTTAGACAGCTTTTCTTTTGTAAATGAAACTCTTTGCAGAATCACAGGGGTTGAAATGGACCTTAAAAGATCGTGGAGTCCAATCTCTCTGCTAAAGCAGGAGCCCTACAACAGGTCCTATAGGTAGGCTTCTAGGTAGATCTTGAATATCTCCATAGAAGAAGACTCCACAACCTCTCTGTTGCCCACAGTGAAGAAATTCCAAGTGTAGGTGGCATCCTTAAATTAAAAGCCATGCTCCAAAAAGAGGCAGTGACGTTTCTTAATGCTAGAAACTTCACCTTGTGTAGAAGCAATAGGTACCACCAGCATCATGCATATAGCCATGCACAGTGTGTCCTTAAGTTTTGCAGCCCAGGACAGAAGATCCTAGGGCAAGTGGACAGCCTTCACTCTGGGCTATTGCATGGAGCATAATGATGGAAGCAAAGGATTTCTTACTGAGCCTTTTCTTGCATGCAGTGCCTATGGGAGGGCTCACTTCTGTGCTGTTTCTTTTGTGAATGACACAACTCTGAGCAGAAGAAAAGGGATGAGAAAGAAGGTGTCTCTTGAACATGCCTGACCCAGCAGAGAAGAAGGCTCTTCTGGTAAACCCACTCCTGATGGATAATGCAGTCACACAGCCCTCTCTGTGTGAGTGGCACATGTGGTCAGGTCACAGCCGTGACTCACTTGCTGGAAGGAAACTGTAGGAAAGTGCAGAAAAGGTAAGGTCATGGCTGACAGCACTACCGTAGTGCATTTGTAAAGGGGGCCGTGGCAGGGCAATGGGTCTCAAATAGTTGGCACAAATGGGATGGGTCAGCCAGCAAAACCATCCTGCAGATGTTAGGCAAGGAACAAAGTCTCTGGGTCATTTGCAGAGCCCAGCTGGAGAGCAACTCAGTGTACTGGAGCTGAGCAAATGTCCCCTTACCCATGGAAATGGAAAACTTCCATTAGGGCTGGGGGGAATGGGCAGGAGGGCCACCAGAGCACAACAGCTAACAGTCTGGAAAAAATAACACGGAGTAACGCATGCCATAATGAAGCAGCTGCCTTAGCAATAACGGATGGGGGTTACTTAATGGCCATGGTTTCTTTTCTTGTATGAAAGAATAAAAGCCCCTTTACTACAGGCAAAACAGAGGGTGGCTCTCGCAGCGCGCTGTTAAAGGGGCTTCCTTCTAAACCGTGGATTGTTAAGATGTTAATCTTTCACAAGTAATTACCACAGTTAACTGGAAGCCATATTTGCAGTGGGACGGAGACGCCCTATTTTGCCCTTTTCCCCTTCGTCTGTCTCAATGTTATCGCTGTTTGCTCCTGTGGCGCCCATGGCAACAGCTCTACATCAGCCGCTGCCCCCTGACATGGAGCCTCTGAGGGCTGCATAGGCCCAGAGCTTGCAGCCAGCTCTGAGCCAGGGCCAGGGCCTGGCCTAGGTGAGAAGCAAAGTGGGATCCATGTCCTGCACCTAAGTTCCTGAGTGCCACAGGTGAAGTCAGTGCTTTGACTCCATGGAGCACAAACACCCATGAGTCCACTGGATAAGGACCTCGAGGCCTACAGGGGCTGCAGTCAGGCTGGTTGTAGCCCAACCCAGCAAGCTGGCAACCCGTGGCTTAAAATAAAAGCCATCAAACAAACAAGAACCACTAACAAAATCTGTAGTTATGACTCCCGTAATGTGCAGTGCCCTGCCAAGGTATGAGTTCCTCAGTGCCTGAGGAGCAGGCAGAGCTGGCAGGATGGGCAGGGGCTTGCCATGGAGGCATAGCTCGGTTGTGTCTTCATGTCTTCATCAACTTCTGCCAAGGCAGCCAGGCCAGGCCAGCTCTGCCAGGTGGGAATCTCCACACAAATGATTCCAGGTTTGTTTGGTGGGTTGGGTTTTTTTACTCACAGAACTATTAACAAGCACAGCACAGCGAAGGGCTATATGTGCGCATGTGTGAGTGAAGCAGCCTCTGTCTGTGAGTGCACATAATTACGTAGATGCATGTAGACAGTGTTTATTCTAACGCTCTTAATATTTTCTCAGGACCATGAATTTCCAAGCTTGTATTGCTGGTTGGTAGGAAAAAAAAGTAGTAGTTTCATGCCTTATCACCTGTAGCTGGTTGCAGCCTTTATCTAGACGTTCTCTGCTGGGTGCAGTGGGGAATGATAGTGGCAATGGCCATTAATCTTCTGTGCAAAAGAAGTATCTCCTCTATCAGTGTTAAAATAAAACCATTTGTCTGGTGAATGAAGCACAACTAAAAATTATCCTCCTGCAGAAGTAAAAATCCTCTCATAATGATATTCTTGATTATGTATTAGTGCTGCCATGGATCATCAGTAAGGGCATCTCTAAGCAGTGCAAGTTTAGCTGCGAATCTTTAGATATCAAATGGCTATAATATTATTGTGGAACGTACTGCTGCTGTTCTAACCTAACACTTCATGTCCTAATACTGCCAGTGTATAGGCATGTACCTCTGTAAAGCTCTCTACATCCACTGCACTTGACCACTATTCCCATAAAATGCTTTGTGGTCCCACTGTGTGTCCCTGGAGCTGTTCAAGGCCAGGTTGGATGGGCCCTGGGCAGCCTTGTCTGGTGGAGGGCAGCCCTGCCCATGGCAGGGGTTGGAACTAGACGATATTTGAGGTACCTTCCAACCCAAACCATTCTGTATTTCTATGATTCTAAGACTCCTGTCCCAGGTGCCCAGCCTGGTACTGGACAAGGAGCTTTGTCACTGCAGTGCTCCCCAGCTGGTCACACCACTTCAAGGCTCTGCTGCTCATCAGCTTCCAAGAGAAGAAAAAAGAGCTTTTGTCCTGCTGATGTGGGAACAAGAAACTCTGCCCTCCCAGGTATGCAAAAGAAGGCTGAGGAGTGGCCTGTAGTGGCTGGCAGGAGCTGACATGGTGACAGCAATACTGAGGCAGAAGGGCATGCAGAAACTGAGCAGGTTTGTGCCAGGGGCCAAACGCTCTTCTCATTTCATAGAGATTTAATTGACTCGTTTAACACTTCATGTTGCTGGTTTGGATTCAAGTAGAGCATGTGGAAGGAAACAGATACTGAGAAATTAACATAATTTTCTGATTATTTTCCTTTGACAGTGAGAGAGAAAAGGAAGACCATTACATAGTGGATTGCTTAAGCCATTATATAGGGAGAATTTGCTTGGACACAGTTTGCAAAAAGCATGTGCAGGCAAGTAAATAAATGGTGTATCCACTGTAATGTTCAGACAATGAAAAGAAGTCCTTAGTCTGTCATACCGTTACCCGTGACTGACACATAGAAGCCTTGGTTTGGCAAGAAGTAAGGATTTAGGCAATAGGCTGAAACAGCAGTGTGGTGTATTTGTGAAGCCTCATGGTTCACTTATACAGCTCCATGATTTCCTTACATCTCATCCCTCCCTTAGCCACAGCTGCTTTTTAACCAGATTTTCAGAACTAAGTATGTGCTGAAGGCTGACAAGTATCAGCTTACAGGGATTGCTGCACCAGGCTCAGCTGGTCTGGGGACACCCACCTGTCTCGCAGTTATGGCTCAGCCTAATGAGCTGTTCTGCTTGCTCTGAGCTGAAACAAGCTCCCAGAGAAACGTGAGTGCTCTGTGCCAGGGAGGGAGGTCTCGTGGGGATTCAGTGTGCCGGCTGACAGCCAGAAAGTGAATTACCACCCCTGCTCCTGACTATGGTACATAGAGGGTACAAGAGGTGGTGGCCTCACTGGGGATGGCTGAGGGACCCTGCCACCTCCATATCCCAGGGCTGCTTCTCCTTGCCCAGGTGCCCCGTCAGACTGCTGACCTGGCTGGTGTGGCCTCCACATCTCTTCTTGCCATCTAAAAGGTACGGGAATGACAATGAGGTTTGTTGGTGAATGGCAGCTTATTAACCACAGCATCCAAAAGTAAAGAATGATCATCATCTTCGCTGCCCAGAGAGCAAAGGAAACATATTGGACAGTTAACTTAAAGTGAGCATCTTTAGCCTAAAAATACCTAAGGAGAATGATGATAAGAGGCATTCAGAAATGCCAGGTTTTATTACTGGGATGTTGGGACTTGTAGATAACGGGGTTGTGGCAGTAGGGAGCTCAATGCGGGATGACGGGCCGGCTGCATGCACTGCACTGCCTTTAAGAGCCACAGCACTGACAGCAGCAGCAACTGTTACCCCATTCCAGCCCCTGCACAGGGCCAGGTGAGGGGCAGCTGTGTTCTGTCTGCAGCAGTGGGGCCTGCAGGTGCCTGCAGCAGCCATGGCTCTGCAAGGGTGCACTGGGGCAGGTCAACATGGGCTTGCCTTCCCTGCTTCTGCTGCTGAGGCAGAGTGCCACTTCTTTCTCATTCTCGCACCCTATTGTAACTTTCCAGTTCGTTCAGATGTTTAGTAAGACAAACTGTACCCATCTGGCTCATGGGCAGGCTTACAACCCAATGGCACCTCTTCATGTGCAATCAACCTCAGAACACGAGTGGCAGGGAGAAAACCATCCCCCCCTTTCCTTAACTGCATTATAAGCAGGAGACGCCTCATCATTGAAGGGATGCCTCGTCACTGTGGGCTGCCATGTGCTGTGGATTGCGTGACATTCAGGGGAGGCTCTGGTACAGCACGGCACTCCCCAGTTTGTGTGTGTGGGTAGGAGTGGATCCAGAGTAACTCAGATCTGAGAGAGATGTGGGATGCATAGTTATTTCCACAAATTAATGATGAGGGAATTCCCACCTCCTCCTTCATAGTATTGTCAAAAATATGCACAAAGAGATGTGCTTTTTTGGACTTTTTGCTTTTAATTGTATTACTTCTGAAAGGTAGAGCTCAAAGACAGACTCACAGTACAACTGAGTGGAGTCTGAGTACTAAAACCTGTGTGTATTTCTTAGATATGAAACAGGACATACACGATCAGCCTATCTGATGGGAACACCCCTTCCCAAAGCCCTGCGGAAGAGGAGTTTGGTCCATACACACTGGAACAGGTTGCCCGAGGAGGTTGTGGATGCTCCATCCCTGGAGGCTTTCAAGGCCAGGCTGGATGTGGCTCTGGGCAGCCTGGTCTGGTGGTTGGCAACCCTGCACATAGCAGGGGGGTTGAAACTCCATGATCATTGCGGTCCTTTTCAACCCAGGCCATTCTATGATTCATTCTATGATTCTATGTCAGACAAATGACCAAACCTCAGCTTTGCTTCTGCTTCACGGTACCAAACTGTGCAAGGATTGGACAGAATTTCATCCCCCTTCTGAAGCAGAACGTGCTGCTCCCCTAGAACAGCCCGTGCGCTTCATGGGGCTTCTGCTCTGCCCAAAATACTAACAGGGAGAAAAAACAAAGCCAAGCAAACCTCGAGTGCCACCCACAGCATGGAGACGGCAGTCAGAAGGGGATTTGGGAGCTGGCAGCACAGTGGTGGCATCACTGGAGAGGGGCGGCACCGGCTGGGCACTGAGAGAGCCTCGACAGAAACATCAGACCTTTTATAACATAATTGCGTGCTTTATTGATATACACAGTAAAGCAGTATATAGTACAATAGTAAGGCATATATTTGGTGAAATCTGATATGTTGTGAAAAATGCAGTAAAACAGAAGTTTATAAAAATAATTAGTAAATGTTACAGTGTTGGTGTTAAAACACAATATATTATGATATCCAAGTAATAAACCAGTACTGAGTAACAATGAAATAACATGCCATATGGTATTTATGTATTCAATTACACTGATTATGTTTTACAGTTTAATACTTTGTCGTTATAAGGAATATGAAACAATTCCCAAATTATGCTTCAAAAAGCAGTGATAAAGCTTTCAACTTTTTAAATACTTTTTGACAGACTCACTCCAAAACTAAGACCTAGAAAGTAAAACAAACAAAACAAAACCCTGATGAAAACAACCGTGCAATCCATTTTCCTCCTTCTGTTTTCTGAAGAGAAGACTTAAGGGGGGGGCGTATGGGGGAAAAACGAGAAGAAACCCATCTCTTTCCCAGATCTCAGAACAAACCTTCTGGTAAAGAAGACCACGAGAATTACATGGGGTTCCTACCGCAAGAAAGTGTTAAACAAAGCTCTTTATTACGAAAGCAGAGGTTTGGGGGGATTGTACTTACTCGTTGTGAATTATTAGCATTCTTACTTAAATGATGAGACCCGTTCACACAATGGACGAGTGGTGATGATGTAACATATCTGTACGTAGTTGTCAGGAACACCACAAAACCAAAGTGAGGTAGAAATAGCATGACTAGCCATGTTCAATGTTAACTAGCATTCAAAATAAAATCTTTCCCAAGTTTAATTACACTTCATACAAGAAGAGGTAACAGATTTTTACTTTGCAATATAAAGTCAGACGGTGTGTTTCTATGTATCTAAGAGAAAATTAAAAGCTGGTTAAGATAATGAAGTGGTAAAGCTTTTGCTGACAGCACCTCATACCCAAACCTACCTCTCAAGAGCTGCAGTTACGCTGGCTAATCTGTTTTTCTATCAGTTCCTCTCTTTGTCACTTTATTGTTAGCTGTGCGGTATTACTTGTAGAGAGAAACAGGGAAGGAAAAAGCATCAGGGCCTTTGTTTTGAAGATAAATATATCGGGGAGCAGTGTGGCTACCTTCACCTGATCACCATACACATATAAGAACAGCAGTAACTCTTCTACAGCCTTCCTCAAAGGTTGCTTGCTGCATTACAGCTCCTTGGGACCAGCTGCTCTAGCAGGCTGAGACAGACATTGCGGAAAGGTCTGGTTTTACTTTCCAGAGGATCAAGTAGCTCTACGTTCATTAACAGCATTGGAAGCCATACAAGCAAAGGTGCTCTGTGAGTAACCCACTTGTGCTTCATGTCAGAAGCTGATCCCGCGTGGGGTCAGGAGGGAGCTTCTCCCTTTCTTCTCTCGTGTGCAGCGAGGTGACGCTAACGGTGGCAGCGGGCAGGGAGAGCCGTACGCAGCTTCTGCTGAAGCTCTGGGCGCTGGCTGCAGCCAGCGGAGTACCGGACAGTAAGGTCCAAAGGTTTCATCCGGTAAGGCAATTCTACGTTCCTTCACTAAGGACATTCAGGGATTAAGTCAGCAGAGGAAATGCTGGCGTATTGGACATCATTAAATTCTTTCTTTCTTTCTTCTGCTTTTTTTTTTTTGTTTTTTTTTTTTTTTTTTTTTTCCCTTTCCATTAATTTTTTGCAGGCTCTGTCATGTCATGTGCTCTTTCATTTAATTATTGCCAACTAGTGTGATTCATGTAATCGTTAATTTTATTGGAAAGAAGTGAAATAACTATCTTCACTGGAAGTCCGGGAGGTTATTTTAAAGCCAGCCCTACTCAGACAAAACCAATGAGAAATGTTAAGTTGGCCATTTTGGTGTCGCTGCAGGAAATGCTTTTTTCTTCCTCTCCTATTTGACAGGCCAGGAAAAGAACACAGAACATGAATCTCTCTCTGATGCAGCTGCAGAGCTGAAATGATACTGAACAAATGCACTGCCTCAGTATTTTTTTTTTTGTGTTTTTTTTTAAAGGGGGTTTCTATAAACAATTATTTTTATAAAGCACACTTTTTAGTTTACAATCTTTCTTTATAACTGTTATAAATTTTTTTTTAAACAACCCGAAATGCGTTCCATATAAAGAAATGGCAAGTTATTCAGCTATCAAGATTTTACATGTAGTTTTCTTATAATTTTTGTACAATTGCATAGACGTGTAAAACCTGCCATTGTTAACAAAACAGAAACAGACTTAGGAAACTACTGAAATCTACAGTATAGTACCACTACCCTTCACAAAAATATAGATTTGTTTTCTTGTAAACTCTTACAGTCTAATCCTCTTTGTAGTATGAATATTATAAAAACCATGCGGGACGCCTGAAGTTGTAAAACACATCTTGCTATTCTAACACCTTGTCGTCAGTCATCACCGTCACTAAGGTTTCCATCGCTCTTCCCAAGTCATCTGCCATGTGGAAAAGGCTCCCTACATTGTGGCCTGGAAAAGAAAGGCAAAGAAGAGGACGTTAAATGAGAAAGAATATCTCATGGAAAAGGCCAGGTACAGATGTGTCACTCTCCAGGAACAGCTCACCGTCATCCCCAGCACGGTACGCTACGCAGCACCGTTTCCAAAAGTCTCCTGTATGAGCATATGTCATCATTAGCAAAAGCTGCCAACTTCCTGAAACACTTAACAGCAGCGCTGGCTGGAACAGCCAGTGTAAGCTACGTTGACAATAAGCCAGCGTGTTAGCGTTCCAACAGAAATCCCCAGTAGTGAGGAAACCGTATCAGAACAAATGTTCACCAAAAGCCGCAATTACATCCAAGAACATCACCGAAAACCTTCCAAACTGGTGGTGCAAGTGTTTGAGCGTTCAATGTTCTATCAAGGAGAAAAACAGAAAACAGATCAGCAGTAATTAACTACTTCATTAAAGGCAAGAAGTCCCAGCAGGATGGCTGCGCTGATAGCTGGAACAAAGTAAATGGCTGCGGTTTATTCAGTCCCTTCGGTAATAGTCTCTGTAATGCCCTCGGCCTTTCAGACAGCAGTCCAGCAGAACTAAGATGCCCAGTTACCAAGTAACTACACACGGGCCTCCCGCACAGAAGTGACATATAAATGAAGACAAAACCTGTAACTTCTCCTCACATTCATTTGACCAAGGGAAAGTTAAAGGTCGCAACACCGATCAGCAGTAATAAATTGCTTCAACAAAATTAGAGACTAAACAGACATGAAGGTAGGGGGATTAAACTGCCAAATGTTGTCAGGTTAGGCACTTGGCACACCCTGCTGGTCTCTGGCTGCTGTTCAGGAAATGCTGGGTGTCCTCTAAGCCCTGTGGCAGCTCTGCAGCCCTCTACCACTGTCTGAAACACCCCAGAAACATCTCAAATGACAGAGATCATGGTTCAAGCAACTGAAGCCCCTGGACCCTTCTTCCTGAAAGGGTATGACTGAAAAGGGAATATGGCAGAGATTTAGACACCCTAAACAATAAGCATCCAATTCAAGATTTCTTGCAAGGGCGTAGAGGAACAAGCAGACAGATAGTCTTAAAAGAAGCAGAAGGAAATTATATTCCACACAGCACATAATTACATTACTGAACCCCTTGCCACAGGCTGATGTAGAGGCCAAATGTATAAATGAGTTAAAAAAGGAGTTAGAAAGATTTATTTAGATTTGAAGAAGTGTGTGTGACCTCCAACTCTTGAAGGCCCCAAGCAGCAGAATGCCAGCAAGTGAAAGTATTTAACAGGGGAAGCATTACTCAATAAAACTCCATGTTGCTATGGCCTGAAGGGTTTCATTTACTCCCTGAGAGTACCTGCAGTAGAGTATTTCTTTGGGAGAGCACTGAAGGCGCAACGCTGTCTGCCCATTGCTCTGCTTCCCAGGAATGCCTTGTGCTAACCTGCATGCTGGACCCTCACCACAGTCCACAAAGAAGGAGCACCTGAATGAAGTCAGGACATGACCAGGACATCCAAGATGCATCTTTCATGCAACTCACTACCTGTGCCAAATCACACTCACCAACACAAGCTGGAAGAGAAGACCATCCTCTTCCAAATGTTCAAATATTGTGATAATCATGCACTGACGGCATTTCTACAGAGCACAGAAGCTTGGAGTGACATCGCTTAATAGTCACTGGCATATACAAAATGGAAAAAAGATGACCTAAGAAATGGCCAAGGAAGTTTCTTTCTTCTGGAGAGCAACTACCACTTTCTACCTTCAAATACTAACTTTGAAGTGGTTCTTTTGAATGTAGCATTCCTTACACAAAATTATCCCACATCTAAGCAATGAATGCTCATCAAGCTTTCCAGTTCAGAGTGAGCTGTGCAGCACATGGCACAGTGCCCAGTATCGAGACAAAGAAATACTTCGTTCTAATGTAATGTTATCTCCCTTCTTGCACTAAGGTACAGGAAGAGATGCATCACACAGTAATTTCATATAAAAAACATTAAAGTACAGTCCTCCTCCTGATCCTATGCAAGAACTTGTAATTCGCTCATACGCACATCAAGGAACAGCACATGAAAAATTCCTGCCAAGTTTTGGTCAAAACACAGCTCAGATATAAGGGATAATATCTCTTGAACCAGGCAGGCTGTAATTAAATGCTAGCACAAACTTTCAGAAGCAATTGTAGTAATGGCCCTTAATCTTCATTGACCCCTATTACAGTGCAATCAGTCTGGCTGAGATCAATCCAGGAAAGAGAAAATTTGACAAAGTCATGGGAAAGCAATAATTTTGGATTGGAAATCCTCTGGTAAACTGAAATTTAACTGTCACTGGTCTGCTCCACTTATATGAAGCTCTGATATGCTTAGGTATATCTGTAGCAAATGGTACCAGAATAACCCTGGTATGAACTGACTATTCTGCAGCATCCCTACGAACATGCTGACTCTGGAAGCTCCTGTCAAGCAACCTCTAGCTTTAAATACTGTTCTTCCTTGCCTGCAGCACTACAGACATGGGGCAGGAAGGTGCTGGGGGTTGCTATCAGGTAATCTACAGAGGGAGCAGCCATTACTTGAGGGATCACCAGCACTCATTCAGGTTCACAGTGATGATTGATTCTAGAATCAATACCAGACTTTGCTGGGACTCCAAGGCCACTCATTTCCAGCTCAGAAAGAGTTACCACCCAAACTGCAACCAAACTGCTAAAGCCCATCTTCAGAGAAATTCAGTACTAGTTAATACCGTTTTGTTCTGTCAGACACAGAGCTGTAAAGGTAACAAAAGCAAGCTGATTTTATAGGAAAAGTCTAGGTCTAGAAAGAATAACTTAAATCAAAAGAAAATATAAGTAAGTCTTTCAGAAGCCTGCCACAGCAGGTACAAATTGCTAAACTGTTCAGGCAACGGAAACACAAGCCAAGATGGATGCAGAGATCCCTAGCTATTCTTTCAATGCATACAAATTACGGGCATGTATGCTAGTACTTCTTTCTTTTCTCTGTTAATTGCTGCCATATTTTTTAGATAACCACGCTTTGAATCTGATCTCCCTCCACAAAAGCTGTGCTGCGTTACGCTGGGGTGATTAACCAGATATCAGTCCCTCTCCACGTTCTGCCAGTACCATGGGCCATAACTTCCTCTGCAGAAAAGCAGAACAATCGCGCGTCTCCTCCCGAGCCATCTGAGTTTACAGCTCAGAGCACGACCATAAACCACTGCTGACTGCAGTTTATGTTAACAGCTGGACTGTAAAGTCCATCAGCCTTGGCAATGCGGTCCCAGGACAGCACAGGAAGGGAGGATGAGCCAGAAGAGCACAGTTTGGCCATGCCTCAGGTGTTGCACCAGCCAACCCTTAGCTGGGCATCACTGCCCTGGCAGTAGCTTAGATGTACATGAAAACAGCAGAGCTTTGAGTGGTGGTGACCCAGGAGCTGCTGCCTGTACCCCTGCCATCCCCGTGCCCCAGGCAGCCCTGCAGTGGAGGAAGAACGAGGTGAGGGGGGCTTCCAACTGGCTGTGAGCTCACTGCCCCCTCGTGACATTGTTTGTTCTGCAGCTGCCAAAATTAAGCCTTCCACTACTCTGTTACATCAGGTGCTTCTGTATTTATTTGTTGACCTCCATCATGCTTCAAATCTGCTCTTTTTAAAGACCTGTCATTGCTTTGCATTTCGCTGTCTGGGGGAGAGGTGTTTACTGCTGAACTACGTTAGCGTTAATGATGCCACCAGCCCCGGAGCAGCTTTGCAACACAAAATAAAAGATGAAAGTCCTTCTTTCTTACCTTAGGCTCCCTTGTAACAGCACCAGAGGCAGATTGAGAAAGCAGTCTAATTTAGATTCATGACTCCTCACCTGCTTGCACAGAAGAGTGAAGTGTTTCACAGGTTTTCTGCAAATTCTCTGTGGACAGCTATCAGTTCTGTGGGTACACAGCTCAGGTTGGAGCCTAGCTGCCCTTGCTCTGGGGCACCTTGGCTTCTGAGCTCCTTTCCTGTGGCAGACATGACCTGAGCAACCTTCTGAATGATGCAGCAAAAATTTATCAGGTTTAAGTGCTGGGGGTGGGGGGTGGAGTCACTTGCACAAGGGAGTAAAAGATAGGACAAGACTGCAAACAGTTGAAAACAACAAAGAATCACAGAATGGCTTGGGTTGGAAGTTACCTTAAAGATCACCCAGCACCAACCCCTGCCATGGGCAGGACTGCCCCCCACCAGCTCAGGCTGCCCAGGGCCCCATCCAACCTGGCCTTGAGCGCCTCCAGAGGTGGGGCACTGTCTAGCCCACTGCCTCACCATTATACGAGTAAAGAATTTCTGCTTAACATCTCACCTAAATCTCCCCTCTTTCAGTTTAAAGCCATTCCCCCTTGTCCTATCACTATATGCCCATGGAAAAAGTCAATTCCCCTCCTGTTTGTAAGCTCCCTTCAAGTACTGGAAGGCTGTAATGAGGTCTCCTTGGAGCCTTCTCTTCTGCAAGATGAACAAGCCCAACTCCCTTAGCCTATCTTCATAGGAGAGGTGCTCCAGCCCTCTGATCATCTTAGTGGCCCTAACATACGCAATAATTTCCCAGTACTGTATATGTAATGAATATACCTTGCATAATACCTATTATCTACCTAAGAGCTCAAATTAACTGTTTCTACATAGCTGTTCTTTTTTTCTGAATCCTTGCTTCCTTGCCCACTGTGAGACTGAAACGTAAGACAGACATTTTTAATTAAGAAACAAATGAGAATAATACTCTCCCTAAAGCACTTAGAAAAATATATATCATAGCTTTACACTCATTATTATTAATATTTTTAATATACTTTCACCAAAGAAGGCATTAATTCCATTCCTTTTTTTTTTTTTCCTTTACATTAAATTTGAAGAGGTTTTATCCATGCTTTAGGCACTAAAAGATTGAAAGATATTATTTAAGAAAAATACTACCGTAGTCTTTCAATTGCAGCAGCATCGCTCAAATTGGGCAAGGAGAGTGTTAGCTGATACTTGTAAAATGGAGGGAATACTAATACACGAGTGTCTGCTTTGAAAGCAGGACATACTTGTTTCTGCAGACAGTAGCTCCATCATTTCTGGTCACAAACAGAATGATGTGTTCCATATCTGCTGAATTTGCTTTAGAGGCGATACTGGAATTAAGGCCCTTGGGTGAGGGCACAGTAATTGAATATCAATCTCCCAGTACAGCTTGTCACAGAAATAAACGTGGAGTACTCAGCCTCCAATGAGTGGACAGAACGTAAATTAAGAAAGCCCAGAACAGCACGGTCTCTTTTCAGCAGCACAGACCTCTAACCCTTTCCCTACAAAAGAAAAATCCTTTCTGTTGGCTGCTTGGATTTTGATGCCCTTATTCATATTGAGTTAATGCCAGGAAATCCATGGGATTACACATGAAGACAATACCTAATGTGCGAAATGGGATCAAAACCTGGCCGAGCGGGTTTAAAATTGCATGATCTGACAATGCGCAAATGGATTCATGCATAAAGCAAAAGCTGTTCTGTAACTTACCTCATGTACTCCACGAGCACGCAGAGAACTGTGTTTTATATTCAGCTCTACAAGTTACTAAGCACACTCTCTGGAACCATCAGTGAGCACAAACACAACTGGAGGGCAGTACGCAATTCATTGAAGAAGTCAGTGCTTTTAGGGTTATGCTGCTGGAATGTGAGCGGGTAAAAACATGGCCATTCTTCTAACCTTCATCTTGTTAATTGTATCAAATGCCCTCAGCAGCAGAACCTTCTCCTTTTTCTGCACAGTACGCATACATATGAATGAGGATAATGGAAGTCAACAACCTGTTTTGCTGAACTGGAGAACAATTCTCAGACCGTACGCGAAGGGCTGGATATGAAATCAATTTCACACCATTTCTGAACTGGTGCAGACTGATGACATGCCAAGCACCCTTTTTTCCATCTATTTGAAAGGACCTGACCTTTGAGGGCAGACATAATCTGCACCGAGGATCTCATTCCTCCAAATACCCATGCAAGCCGCTGCAGCAAGTGCAGAGAATCGCTGTATTTCAAGGCATCACATCACAACAAATCCTGGCTTACCCAGTGCAGTGTTTGGGTGACTGGGGGCTCACAATAGCTCAGCCGAACACCCCGTGTAGTGCATTTTCATGAGCTCGCCCTGCTGCACAGGAAAGGACATTTCATAGCTACCTGCAACTGTACTCAGGCAGTCCCTGAATATTTTATCTTCAATAATGATTTTCCCAGAGGATTCATCTTTTAAAGCATTGTCTCTGGTTGGAGAATGAAGAGCAGCTTCACAGAGAAAAAAATAAAGGCTTTCTGGAAATACTTTAACAGGTGCTATGACAACACATCACACAACATTTTCCTCCATTAACGACGTACAAATGCATCAAACCAACCACGTCCAAAGTGCCCACTGAAAACCACTGTCCATTCACTGAAAGCAACACTGTGGATCTGGTGAATGTTAGTAGCGTTCTTCGTTGTGCAACAGTGTATCAGTAAATTAAAACACCTGAATCTCTTGTACCTCTCAACTCTCACCGTGTTAAAGAAAAAATAGAGTATCTAATTACTGCGATTCATGGTTGGTATATTGGCACACAGATGTAAATAATACTCCAAATATGTAAACAGAACAGTAAGGGACACGGGTCTCTCTGTTCTGTTTACACGCAGGAGAAGCGGAACGTAAGTCAATTACAGCAGCATTTTTTGCTGACCCCATCTGTCACACAAAGGTTTACTTGCAACGTATTGCTTTCTCCTCCCTGTCCCTGAATTCTGACTTCGGGAGGATGTAAGAAAAGGCACGCTCCTGGGCTAACGCTGTCTCTGCGGAAAGTTGAGAGGTACGCTGCTGTTAGAGCACATGTGGGAAATGCACTCAGCAAAACCAAACAAAACTAAAACCACAAGAAGACAATCCCCGCCCTTTAACAAACCCAAGCAAACCGTGCTGCTGTCACACGCATGCCGGGCACAGAAAGCAAGATGTGACAAACAGAAGCCATGGCAGTGAGCTTGCATCTCACTAACCTCTCTCACTGGCTTTCCAGGGGCATTTCTTCCTTTAGGAACAGAGAGAGGAAGTGGAAGAAACATCAGAAAAGAAACAAAAAACAACAACACACACATGAACATATTCTTCATACCGCAAAAGACACCTCAGTTTCCATTAAGGAACTTAATATAAAATAACTGCATTTCTGCTTTAAACAAAGACTGAAAGTACATCGAAATCCACTGACAATTCTGAGCTGATTTATTCAAGAACAGTTCTGTAATCTGCTGTTTGGTTTTAACTTAGCAAAAACACTTGAGAAAACCACTAAAACCAACACACAGCCCTTTCAGCTGAGGATAAGGATGAAAGAGAAAATCTGATTCACATTCTGGGCATGCACGTTTTGTCAATTTGTGTACTTCTAATTAGCACTGATGGTAAAACCACGTTTATTCAACCTCAAAATTATTTCATCTAAACACATCTCATTTTATTATTGCCTACATACGTATGTACGTAGGCAATATATCCACGTACACATTCATATATTCACATAGGTGTACTCACATACATTTTACACCTAAAGCCATTAGACGGAATATTATTATTTTCACATTCAGGATAAATGTACCAGAGAAGGTATTTCCAACAAGTCGATCCGCATGCATATAACAATGAGAGCACAAAGGCACAAAGAAGGAGAAAAATGAAGTAAGAGGGAAAAAAGGAAAGTTTCTCAACACATTTAAGTTGCAACAACAAAACCAAGCAGTCAGTAATGACTTCAGCTGAAAAGATGTCCCTTACGAACTTCCCTAGAAGCCACAATTTGATCCAACAGATTCTTCTCAAACACTTGTGGTGATGTATTTTGCTTTAAAAAAAAAAAACAAAAAACAAAACAAAAAAAAAAAAAAAAAAAAAAAAAAAAAAAAAAAAAAAAAAAAAAAAAAGAAAGCTGGGTGCAAATCAACAGCTGGAACACTTCCCCCTGTACCCATTCTATGTCCAGTGACAATAAACACTCGCCATCTCCAGAAGCTGTGTTCCACTGCAACTGGTGCATTCCTGAAGCAGCGGTACTGCCAGACCACGAGTCTTAGGCAGAAGAGTCTCTAAGGCAGATACTGTTCAAGAAAGAGAACGATCCCTGTCCCAGAGCTGCTGTAAATAATGTAATTGTGAATGTATGAGACAACAGGGGGAGAGAAAGCTACGTGAGAGAGAAGACACTGGTCAGCATAACAGAGAGCAAATTGTGTCAAGTTTTGGAAGGTATCACGGCCTGCAGTAGAAAGGCAGGAAAAGAATACGGTAAATAAGTTTGCAAGTGTTTTACAAGGAGCAGAAAAAGGGTCAGCGACCTCATGCATCTATGCAGTTTTAGATCAAAGCAGAGAGCACAAAGCATCCACTGCATTGCTTCTTTTCCATAGAATGCAGAAGAGGAGCAGGCTGTAGAGAGGAGAGATCTGCAAACAGTATTCTTTTCTTCAAATAAAAGTGGATCCAAGTGCTGTGACATTTATTAATGTATTCTTAGTTTACATCAGGACTGAGTACTCAGTGTCAGAAAGGATCTAGCCCTCCACATCACTACTGCAGAACTCTGCAGAGCAGCTCAGCTGCTACATACAGTACAGCGCTCTGCCCCAAGAGAGCCATAAGGAATCTCAGTCACCTGGGCCAAGCGATGTGGTATGTAGGACCACAGCACAGACAGGGGGGAATATGCTCCAGAAGGAGCCAAGCTAGCTCAAATGGAAGAGTATTTCCAGAATTCCCTACAGGGTAATTACTCCAGCGTATTCTTCTGATTCAGTACATTGTGGAAAGAAAAGTCTGAGTCATGAGGCAGTTAGCTGCCAGAATAAGAAAAATTCTGTTATTTGCAGTGATCAAAGCTGCTAGTCCCATTTACAACATTATCCCATTCATGGCTGATGCAAGACTGAGAGAAAAGAATGTGTCTGGTATGCTTCTATGTGAACAAGATAAAAGTAAAGCGTAACTTATGCTATTCTTAGTGCCATTTATTTAATATCGTGGGATCTTGTCATGTCACTGCATAAGAAAACACCTGTATTAGGCAGTACTGTGTTAAATAACTACAGTGAGTGCTGATCCCTCTCTCTCAAGGTGTCCATGTAATGCCACAGCCTTGTAGCTCTTCGAAGCCACCACGGTCTCATTTCTAACCATGCCATTGCTCCCACTTCCACAAGCACTGCTCTGCACTGACATCGTGGGGAACTCGTACTGAGTTCAGTAACTCAAGAACTGTCCTGAAATTCACTTCTGAGTTTCACTCACAAAACACGTTTGCCACAAAACCGTAACTACAAAATAGTCTGCTCCACCATTGAGATCCACCTGCAATGATGCAAACTGTTTGTCCTCGGTATTGCAGGAGAGAGGAATTTGGCTTCAAAAATACTACCCTGCCAATCTTACTTTCTAATTGCAAAAGAATTCCCAGGAGATTCAGGCGCCTGGGCACAAACACAGTGTGAAAATGTTTTCCTCTGTGGCCCATTATCCAGCAGGGTCAAATAAACCACCGAGGTGGTATTTAATAGTAGATTTCCACTGAATGTCAGACCTCTGACTTTGACATCTGTTATGAGTTAGCACAGCAGCTGTCTGGAGCAGCTGCAGCAGTTGTGAATTTGCTGGGAGCTGCAAAGTAAAGCAGGAATGGATGGGAAACCTCATAGGTTTCAAGGAAAGAGAAACTACTTAGGGACAGCAATCATCAGGTATTCAGCAACATTTTCCTCCACAGAAATCAAGCGGCTTTCAGCACCTACAAAGCCTTCAGCTGTGCAAAGAGCATGGAGGTCCTGAGCTACTTAGGAAATGGTAAGAACTGCCAAGAGCTTACACTGATGAAACAAAACACCTATAAAAGGTACACAGGAATACAAGTTATTTCATCTGAAATCTGCTCGTGAAGATCTGTGACATAATTCATTTAATACATGCTTTTCTGAAATACCTTCACAACAAATGCCACGAAACCTTGGTGTCTCTTTCAGAGCACCAATATATAGCCAAGGTTTGGTAAATACTATAATCAAAACAAATCTGCCTCCAGGTGAGTGAAAATTAACCAATACTATGTAATTTATTGCTCTGTTTCAGAAGGCCAAAATAAAAGCTTCATGAAGCAATATCCTGTTTAATGTACTGACAGTAACTTCCCAGGCTTTTAATACAACCCCAGATTTCCTCCATTTATTCCAATTTCAGGTTATTTGGAAGGATGTTTTTTCCTTCCTGGATTTCATCTTTTTATCCTCTTCCAGTCTAAGTAGATTTTGCTGTGTGCATTATGTCCTTTGTAGCTCTTCTGAAACTGCACGATCTATTAATACCATAGCAGAATGCTCTTTCTACAACATTAGTATAGAAAAAAACCAAAGTTATTTCAAATCCTAGTCAACCTTGCACATTTAATCTATCATCCTGCTATTCTGAACTCTTAAAGATGGTATGCATTACGAGCAATTGCACTTCATCTATGTAGCTTGAATTCAAGTTTTAAATAATTTTTCATAAGCTCCTGCATCAGAAAGCACTTTGAAAGCCAAACTAAGATGACTGCGTTTCTTGAATCAGATAATTTTTAAATTCCACTTAAAAAAAATAAAAGAACTAATGTAAGAAAATTTAATCTTTATAGATTTGTGCTCGTTGCTTGTTTGGGTTTATTGTTCTGTTTCCCGAATATCTACAAGTGGCTTGAGATTTTATGCTACCTGTCGTGTAAAGAAATAAAATAGCGTTTCCAGCACTTCTGAATCCTTATCTTACTCTCCCTTCTCAGGCTGCTCTTACACTATAGATATGAAACCAGAGACACAGACTGTCTCAACAGCAAAATGGCCCTCAATTCAGTGCTTTGCTGAAACTAATCAGCTCTGCTTCCTTTTCCCCCATCTCCAGTCTTGTAAATTACAAGTAGGATCCCAGAAACCTGCGGAAGCTGCCTGCACATGGATGGCACCATCTTATAATGACATTGTAATCCAGGCTGTGGCAAAGCATCTGTTGATGTAAGCTTTGTTTATGCAGTATCACGATACTCAACTGAAAATATCACTTAATCATTAAAATGGAGCGAAGAAAACTCTGTTACTGAAGTGTGCATGAAGTCTCAGCAAAATCGACAATTTCAACAGCCTTATATATCAGTGACTGGAAAGCCATTTGCACTGGTTGTGGGAGAAACTACCTTTTTCCACAGATGGCTTGACCTTTCCTACTCTTCAATCAAAAAGCAATTATACAAACCTACCATTAGTGCATCAAAAAATAGAATAAAGAACAAAGTAAGATGATTAGATGCATCCCTGTAGCCCAAACTATAAAATAACAGTCACAAGAAGTGAACAACTTTTTCTCCCACATGAACTAATCTTACCAGGTAGCCAAAGAGTGGGGAAGAGACAGGTTCTTATAAAGCCCAGAGCTGGTTTTGTTAGGCCCAAGAGAAACGTCCTGTAGGAACTCTGATTTTGTCAGACTCTCTGTTAGAGAATATTTTTGTCCTTTACTGCTGCTAGTCAGGCAGAAAAACAGGAACAAACAGCAGCTGTGTTTTAGAAAACTTGATATGGGTGATATATGATATCAGGGACAGGAGAGCTTATAGTCTACAAAGGCCAAGTATTGTGGAGCAGCCTTTCTGCTGTACAAGCAAAGGATAGAAAAATAAAGATATCACATTTATAAGCAGTGGGAAAACAGCTCTGAATCAGCGTTATCTGTGAAAATAAATTGTTATCTAAACATACTAATTCTGATTTGTTCTCATCTGTCTCAGTAGTAGACTGTTCCAGCAAATACTGGGAATGGAGATGTGAAGTTACAGCTTACCTTTCTGAAATAAAATATTAACTACTGTTAATAATTTCCATTTTTTTTCACTAATACGCATATTCTGTTATTTTTATGCATGAATTTTTGCTTTTCATTTCTCACTAATAAAATAAAAACCTTTTTTTTCTATTCCTAGTTAGCTGGGAATGGTATCGAAGAGAGCTCCTGCAGGCAGTCTATGTCCATAGCGAAACTCACTCAACTGAGTATCAACAGACAATGAGACATCCCTCTGCCAAGAGGATTATGTCTGAGCCTTCTTAACTGCTACAGGTAACATCCTGCACATCCCCTCTCCTGTATTTCAGCTGGACTCAGAAAAGATCTCTCCTTGGTGAAAAAGCAAGTTCCAAAAAATACAAACGTCTACCCTGAGCAAACAACAGGAATGAGTAAAATAGAAGCACTGAAAGAAATGCTGTGGCTGTACACAACCTCTGCTGCACAAACAAGCCACCCACTTGTTTTTCCTCAGTCACTTCTGAGCTTACGTGCTACAAGGTCAAGAATTTTGATTTAGAGTTTAATATTATTTAGAAGCATGTTCTTCTTGGAAAAAAGGCAGGAAGAAAAATGCGGTAGGATGTACTGACATAAATTGGAAAGGGGGACAGCCTGAAGGAGAGAAGCTGTGAGAAAAGGAACACAGCCAAAAGGGACAAGAATAAAAAGCTAAGGAAACGAGAGTCGGAGAGGATGCCGTTTCATCCACTTATCTAGCTGTGGACGTACCTTAAGGTAAAGGAGGGGCAGGTTGCTTCTCCACTCTAAACGGGACAGGTTTATCTACAGCAATTGGTAAAATAAAAAAAAGTAACAGCAAAAAAACGGAAACCAAAACCCAAACACCTGAAAACATGAAGGAAGAGAATGCAGTTTTAACTTCCGCTCTGCCCAGAACATCCACAACTTGTTTACAAGAGAGTGATGCCCTCCTCCACTGGCACATGCTCCCGGGCAGCAGGGCTTACCTCTGGAACTGGGGAAGGAGTTGTTAAGCTGCTCCATCACTTCCTCCAAACCTGTGCTTGTGTCCTGGGGAGGGCTGAGCAGGTCGTCCTCGCCTGGAAAGCAGATACAGACCACTGCATTGAAGCTACTATGAAATCACTTGCTAACATCCCACTATTGCGTATGTCCTTCATTAAGCTATGCTCAATGACTTAGCCACATTCTCTGTTTACCACATAATGAAAATTGTCAGTTTGGATTTTATTTACTACTATGCTTCTCACTCTTGTTTTTTCTTTCAAGTTTAAGGATCGAAGGAAAATTAAATGGATTTAACGCAATTAACCCTGATTTAAATTTGTAATAAGAAGCTCAAGAAATAACCTGCTCTGGTAAAAGATGTGGGGCAAAATGTCTGCTAGGAACATTTAGTTCCATAGATGATGCTCCTCATTTCAGCTTCTCTTATTCTATTAATGATAAAATAAACTGCTGTTCTGAGTGCTGCTATTGAGCAGCTTTCTAACAGTGCTGGATGCACATTAGTGCTGCTTTGCCTAGCTGCCTAAGTCAGTAGAAACCAAGATTCTCATCTGCATCACTATTAATATTTCTGACAGTTTAATTGCTTCAGATTGGCGCTCCAAGAACATTCAATTGTACTTTAAAAGGGTTTAGCAGCAGTTTAATAAAGCGAAATACATCTCTCCCACCGAATAATGTCTATAACCTGATCATAGGGCAGTAGCTTAATGGGAAATTCAATATATTTTATTTTAACTGGAGTTATTTTGGTCATGGTTTCCAATAACCAAAATCAATCTGTTTATTTTACTGTAGAACCCTTGCCTCTCATAGGAATGAAACACCTAAAACAAGAATATACCTAAATGCTACTTTCAGTGAGATCCTCTTTTATTGGATTTCTTTTATCTCTACCAAAATACAAAAACAATTTTGCCTTTTGTAATAATCACAGAGAGGTACATCCTTATTTTGAAAATGACTTAAGGGTCCTTTTTTCTATTATGCCTTGGCCTACTCACCTTCAGTAATAAATAATCTAATTTGCCGTTAGCCTTAAGATTCTTTAAACACTATCAGCGCTCCACACTAGCGTGAAGCCTACTAAAAGAGATGCTGCTAAAGGAGCACTTCACAGCTGTACATATTCCTTATGACTTGGCTTAGTGTTGGCCTCACCTTTGGGCCAGGAGTTTCAGAAGATTTAACAGTCAAAGAATTACTGGTAACAAAGTGAGATACAGCATCTGCAAGAAGCACACTGTTCACATGAACAGCTATCCCATTAATGGTTTAAAAAACAGCTGCTGAGACCGCTGCAGTTTGTTCAGCTTTTTCTACTGGTGTTGAGTTTGCAAGCCACTAACTCTCAACTCACATCATGTGCTGTATCTGCATCAAGTGCTACACCAGCAGAGGTGCCTTAGCAAAATGAAGGTCCTGCCAGCCTCTGATGGATGCCAAGGTGGAAACTTAGAGCAAGATCTTACCGTATCTACCTAAGCTGTGAGCATGACTGCAGAAAACAACTGAAGATTGTTAAGAAGTGGGCAGTAGCTCTGCCATCATGGCCAAGAACTGCCTTAGACAAACTGGCAACAGGTATGGAATTCCAAATATCCTGGCAAGCGCTGTCATAAACTGAACTGTGTTTACCCTCGAGACTGCTATGACTTTACTGAAAATGCACTGGTTTGTTCTTTCCCATTTGGATGATTTCTCTGAGCACTTCCTTGTAAATAACACAATACACCAGCCAAGCAATCTTCAGATGCTCATTACCTCTGCACCCAAACCAGTCTTCCCCATTTCTGTTTCTGTAAAGGGCATGGAGAGCTGGGTGGATCACAGATGTTCAGCTGGCACCTAAACAAACTGAAGTTCAGCAACAACCTCTTGGTTCAGAGGCTTCATGGCTCAAAGAACCTCCATTACTGCTACATTACTGGAGGGGAAAGCCAAAGATGAGGGCCTTCCCATTTGAGATTTTCAGCTTGCCTAAGTGCCTGTTTTATCAACGGATTTGCAAATTAGGCTCTGAGTGGGTTGCTGCTTTCACCAAAAGGTTGGACAACACCACTGGCAGACATCACTTTTTACAGTAATCCCTTGAGAAAGCAGAGAGACGCAAAACAGAGAGATGGGCTTCCTGTCAGAAACAAAAATATATAAAAGCTACCACTATATTATGTCATTGCCTTTAGAGACCTATAGACCCTTTGCATTTTCTTGAAAATTATGACTCCATTATCGGGAGCAAGTTTCTTGTATGAAAGTGTTACTTATAACACCATTCTGGTTCCATTCACAATTTCAGAATACTTTAAGTTATGCTTTGAAATAACTCTCAAACTAGCAAACCATGCTTTCTGGTGTGAAAGGTGACAGTAACAGCTGTGATTACTAATTCTTTTTATAAACACTGTTCCTTACTGCTGACCCTGCTGCATTGCTGAGTCTCAGCATGATCGTACTGATAACAATTCAACATCTCACTGTTCTTCCACATATTGTCTCAATCAAACAAAGAAAAAAACCCATTTAATGTCTAAACATCTGTTTCAAATAAAAAGTTTTAGCAGCTAATATGATTATGTGCATGTTAATTAATTCCAGTCTCACATATTTAATGGGAATTATTTTAGATCAAGTCAAACAAAAGGAAGTACATGATTGTGTTTCTAGCCTACTAAAGGAAAAAATATGAAACTATAAGACTTTTTAATTAGCATACTTAGTGTCATGAAATTCCTGACGTTTCTCCAGAAAGCCACTGAGTATTACACCACAGCAAAATATTTACTCACTAGCAACATAATTACAGAAGGAATTAAATGAAATTCTCGTCTGTCACTGTACTCTTGTCCCCAGTATTTAACTTAAGTGTTCCTACAATTTATTTCACTTTTTTTCTGGTGGTAGAGCCTATAGAATGCATCTTTTTGGATATCAGTACAAGTTGACACTTCCATCCACACTCAGGTGGGAAGACAGAACTCCTTCACAAGTTGCATCTCTCGTAACTATGGCACTTCGGACCAACCAAAACAACTCTTTCCATTCCACTTCCCATTGTGACAGACTCTTTCTCTAACCCAAGTAAAGAGAAAAGCTTCTACTTAGGACTTCCCCCAAAAGCCTCTCTTGGATGTACACTTAATACATTTCTATTTATGAAGTTAATGTTATTTTCCCATTTCAAATATTATCTTGCTGAAGTAATTTAAGTACTCTTACTTAAAGATGCTGCAATGGATGACTGCATTTCACTAACAGAAAATCCTTCCCACTGGCTAATAAATACTAATTATAAAACAGACAGGAAATCAGGAAAATGCTACAGAACAGTAGATAACAAATTCCAAACTCTATTCATGGCATCTTATTACTTAACCTTATTCCACAACTCATGTGACATTTACTTAGAAGAGACACTACATGAGCTACAGGAGAGTGACAGCTCTATCCTACTGCTCAAGCAATGACATATTAAAAATACCATCAGCTCAGTTAACATGGGGATGATTAATCATACATTTAATCTTTGTCCTAATTAATACTATGTACATCTCAATCAGCCGTGTTACGCTTAATAGCTGAATGTCAATCTGAATAAAACACTTAACTAGTTCCTTTGTGATGTTTGTTTTCAGAATTCAAGCCCTGACTGATCTGTGCATTTAAAGTCAAAATATCTACGCTACTGTGCACATCATCATCAAATCCAAAAGCCTGAGCCACAGTGAAAACATAAAGAGCCAGGTGACATGGAAGACTATTGCAAATGTCTTCTTCATTTCACTTGAACTAATAAACAAGGCAGTGAAACAGCTTCTGCCTTTAAAGATTTTTTTTTTTCTGGAAAATGGGACTGTAACTATTTTTTATGACAATCCGAACTTCGTTATCTTACCCATGGTTTCTGAAGTCTGGCTGCCAACTACACGAAGAAGCATTGGCTGACTGCTGTCTGACCTCTGCAAAGAGGTAGAAGGAGATGATAGTGTTGTACCATTCACCTTGGCATCTGCCTGTGGCTGAAAATTGAGGGAAAAAAGAAGAAATTGTTATTGACAGTTTGATACAGTTGAACAAGTCTTTGTATCTCTGTATTTTTTATTTATACCATAAATACACACTATTTTATGCTTGTGTTTAAGTATATCCATACAAACAATGAATTTAAATTCTGAATAAAACAGAAGACTAGATAAGAACACTGAAACATGATTTTACCTTGCCTCCTGAAGTCAATTTTGAACAATTTAACATTTTTGCTGACTAGTTTCTACAGATATGATTTTGTGGTATGCTATCATTATGGGCAACAGCTCACACCCTGTTTGGAAAATCACTCCACAGAGATCTCAGAAAAGGCCTGAGGACTCGCCTGCTCCAGCAGCTGCCTCAGCCTGTGCAGCTGTGACTCCAGCTGTTTGTTGTGATCCTCCAGAATCTGCATCCTGGCCTCCAGGCGGCCCTTGTGCTGGCGAAGCAGTTTGGCTTCTGCAATGAGTTCAGCATCGCGGGGACTTTGTGGAGAAACTGGCATCATCTCTGGTGGGGATGGCAGTGGAGATAATCCTTTGTGATCATGCTGTTGCTTCAAACGGTCATACTCCGCTTGCAAGTTTCTGTTGAGAAGTGACAGAGAGGTAAAGCTTTACCAAGCAGAATAGCATTGTACACGCTGCCCTCTGTCACAGGCATTCAAAATGGTCTTCCCCTCCTGTGATGTGACATCTGCAGTGACCAGAGAGACAGAGGCTCAGCTCCAGCACCTGCCTTAGATTCTGCTGATTCCGAATCCACGTAGGATTACACCTCATAGATTTGCACGCAGCAAATAGACTGTGAAACTGTGATACAAGTATTGCCTAAAGGCTCTCTGCGTCACGAGAGTTCAAAATAAATTCCTTTCCAGGGCACATAAAGCAGAAGGCTGGCTGGGCTCCAGACACCGTCCTGCTCAGTAAGTACAACATGTCCTGAGTTCAGTCCTCAGCTTTCTGCATTTTATGGTTGCTAGTAGAAGTCGGATTGCCTCTGCACTACCAAGCATAAATACACTAGTGTAGTAATTAGTGCTAAAAGAGCAATCAAAGCACTTAACAAACACTAATCAAAGCTTATACCACCTGGCCAGCCTATCCATTTCACAGCTGAGAAAATTAAGAAAAAAAGAAGGACACTAAAAAATTCAGAGCAAACCAGAGAATTCAAGACTTCATTTGCAACTCTGCTCTCATTAATTAGGTCACATATTTCTCCTTCCTTTATATGTGCAATTGCATTTATAGTCTAGCTCTAAAATTAAACTGCACTGTGTTTCACTAATTTGAGGAGCTTTAATTTCCACCTTAGTTTGGACTATCTACAGTGCTACAGTCTACTGTGACATTATGACACTGCTAAGCTTGTTTTTCCATTGCATAAAGCTCCAGTTTCACTCCAGTAAAACTCTCCATAGATTATCATCATCTATAACAACACATATACCTTTCTGGGGTTAATAATCCAACAATGGAAAAATGGTACCTGGTAGCAGAAATGTTGTACACGGGAGGCCTAATAACCTGCTCTGGGATTTTGTTGTTCTGATGTTCCTCTACTGCTTCCCAGAGCGGGGGGGAAATGGCTCCGTAGATGGTAGGCTGCTAACTGCTTACTCATCACAAGCAGTGACCCAGATTGCATTTTTTCCCAACTTGCTCTTACTTGAGGTTGTAAGAGAAGGCACTTTTTCCAGTTTTGCCTGCAAACCACAATGCAATCTGACATTTTGGTCTGAAGTCTAACTAGCACTTCAGAAACCTCCCAGTAAAGATTATTAAGCTTTGAAACATTTCTGAAGGTACATTTTTGTGACCAGAACGAGAACCAGAGCAGCATCACATGAACAATGAAACAATGCCAAAGATAAAGGCAGACTGCTGACTGCTCCTCAAATACTGTACTTCTGTCCTGAAGCAAATGTATGGTGGGTGCATTCTAACATGGGACAGTGACAACCCCCAGAACACCATCCCTCGGGAATGTCCCACTCGCATGGCCTCTCTTCTGCAGAAGAAGCCAAAAAAAGATGAAAAAAAATTTAAAAAGAAAGAAAAGGCATTGATCCATTGACCCTTCCTATCTTCAGGTTGTCCCGTAACTCAGAATCTCTTCCTTTCTCTAAAGCCCACAGGAATGGACAGAGACTATGGAGAGAACTCAGTAGCTGCTGTTAGACATAATCTATATTATTTTTTTGTTGTTCTGTGAATGGCAATAAAAAATTGATTTCATGAATGGGGTTGACAAGTTCTCCTAAAAAAAATCCTAAATAACTGCCAAATAAGAAAAACCCATGGATGACAAATTACGAAGATGCTAAAAACATTAGTTATTTGCTTCCAAATGACACAGGTTTAAAAAACAAAAACAAAAACAAAAAAAAAAAAACATTTTTTCCTTAAGTAGTTTCTAAGTCCACAAAAATATCTGAAAGGAAGAAAGAAGGGCGGTAATGGGTGTTGCCTTTCATGAGACTCGATGTTTTCTGATACTGCTAGCTGAATGAACTGGTGAATAATTAATAAAAATACTAAAAGGAAGAGGAATGAGAAAGCCAACAGTGTTGCAAAGAGTCCTACTGCACAGTAAAGTTTACATACTGTTGATCATTAAACTTGTTTATCACAAAGTCTGTAGACTGTGGCTATCAATATCCTGTGAGGAGTTTTACAGATGCATAAGGCAGCAATATTCCACAAACAGCAGACTTAGAAAGTCTCAAAGTGCTGTAAAGCGAAAGATTTACTACCACCCTAAGGAAAACCAAACAAATGCAGTTGGTCATACCTACAACGTAATCACTGCTGCAAAGAATCTACGATTATGCCTTCAAGTATCAAGACAGAGAAGTCCCTCCAGTAACTGTGGTACTGAAAAGTAAGTGAGCATCAAGGAGTAATTCAGATAAAAATGTCTTCATGTCTGATATAAAATGGTCTAAAACTCTTTCTGAAATGTTACGGCGGAAAAAAAAAAAACCTGTTGTGAAGGATACCACCCATTATCCAAACAGAGGCATCAGAATTTATCAGTTGCATGAGATCTAACATACAGGGAAATTTTATTTACATAGAGGAAAAAAGCTCAAATGTCAGAAAGAAAGAAATCATTTGAAAGTTGCTCTAAGAACCTCCTCGGGGAGAGAACAATCTTTTTATTCCCACCTCTGGAATAGTTTTAAGCTATGTTGTGAAACAGAAATGCTGCTGCGAGCCAGGCGTCCAAGGAAGTGTCCAGAGCTCTTAGAAGACAGCATCTGTGTCCTGAGGAAAGGTGCTGTCTTACATTTTCAGCATAAAAGAGAAAGGAGAAATGAAAGCATAATCTTCTGTAAATGAATGTGACTGAGCAACGACTGGCAATACTCAGAAACCCAGCCTCACTGGATGACTTTCACAACCGGATGTCACAAACAAACAAAGCTAATGCATCTTCTGATCACTGGGAAAGTATATTATACTTCACTAAGAGAAAGAGTCAAAGAAGAAATATAGACTTCATTAACAATGCTTGCACCTCTTTCAAGCATTCATGAAGAAAAATAACAGGGGAAGTATGCAATGTAGCTTTGATTTATGCAACTGGAAAGAAACGGGTAGTAAAGAGCTCATGAGTTATTAATCACATCTATCAATGGTAGGATTAATTGCCTGGTGAGAGAAATCCTAGTGGACCCCATTTGCTGAGTATTCCTCTCAGAGGCAATTGAAAATTTGTGAATTCAGGTTATTCTTCATCTGCCTACAGAAAATTAGTGGTTTGAAGAAATGGACAACGCGGGTGAATGAACTGCCTACCTGCATTCCTCATTAGAGTGCCACTACTTACTTATGATGCTTCACATTCCGAAGATCTAGTTCCACTTTTTTGGTGCCAAAATAAATATCAAAAGGAGCCATGGCATATTTAGAAATACATCACTTTCTGGCTACTGGCAACTGTACAGAAATAACTTAGTCGAGGAGGCCAGTCAGGTCTGGAGGAACACTACAGCTGCTTAAAACGGCAGCTTTGAGAATCTGGCATGTCATTGCTTCTCCAGTGGCTCACAGCCCATTGTGCTTCCAGTGCAAGTCAGAAAAGCAGAGGAAAGGCAAATAGCTCACCCTGGAGACATTCTTGTTGGAGTCCATCTAAGAGCTGGGAAATTAATGAGAGAACAACAAAGAAGTCTCCCTCTTACAGAAGTGTGTTAAGGGGATTGATCCAACAAAACTATTAGGAAACATTAATCTTTTAAATCACTAACAGAACATAAAAGTATTTTCATTATTTGCAAAAAGTTTTGAGATTGTCTTGTAACAAAATCATGCAGTCCTTATAATGCTAGTATGATACATCCACATTTGTAATCTATGTCATACACTGCCATAGATGGACACAAAAAGTCTGTCTTGCTTGTTATGGAAATATATCCACTCTTTAAGGAATTTCAGAATGCTCTTTTGGGCATTTTTGTAAGTGTTTGTTGTTTTGTTTTATATAGCAATACTGTCTTCAACGGCAAGATTCCTTTATGTCTACTGGATACACCAAGAAGTGGGCTTATCACAATATTCAGTGTGATGTAAAACTAAGCATGAGTCTGAAGGCCTAATGCTCAAATAAAATAGTTTCACCAATTGAAACTATTCTCCAAAATGTTCAGATTTTAGCAAATATAAATTATTTACCAGTTAAGTTTTAGGTATCAATTATTTACAGCAGTCATATTGCAACTACAAAAGCACCAACATCTCAAAATTCTACTAGATAAATAATTAATATCTAACAAGGGGTCCTTGGAACTGAAAAAAATAAACCACCACAAAATAAAATAAAAGCATCCAAAAGTGTGTCACGGTGAGGTTAGTTTATCATTTGGATAATACATTTCAGAAGAATTCAAAATAGGCAGCAGAACTTTTAAAACTGTCCAAAACCAAACCTCCAATTTTCAATTTCAAAGAGCCTTCGTCAACTCAAGATGGAAATGCCTGGAGACCAGAAATTGCAGCTGAAAACCAAATGGAGGTCAGAATTTTATAAACAGCTCAAACAAGTTGAGGAAAAACAAAAACAAGAAGCAAAAGGGAGAAGGGCTTTTTTAAAAGTAGGAAAGTGTGGAGAGGGGAAGAAAAGGCGGAATGACAATGAAGTGTTTTGAGTATCTTAGTATTGCTTCTTGTTGGTACTTAATGCAACTTTCCCAATAGCTGCTGAGAAGTGAACGCATATGCTGACTGTAACTATGAAATAATAAAAGACACAGCAGGGAGAGCTAAATCCTCATTGTCAAAATCCATCAGAAGTGTATGCAACAAAATTTCTGTCAATATGAAAAGATGACTGTTTATGTAGCACTGCTTGCCTTCTAGCCATATATCTTCCCAGGAACAAGTATCACATCTAGCTCAGCACCAGGAAGGAGAGGCACTCCAGTGACACGACCTGAGGTATTCCCAACAGAAATGAAACAGTCCAGTCACCGTAAGGCTGGACTGAGGACTAGGAAACCACAACATGATTTGCAACACATCCAGCCCCTGGATTACCTGTTTAACTGGAGATTACTGTTAGAAGTAACGTGAAGAACATGCTTTAATGCATCAGAAGCAGGGTGATACAAGGAATATGATCACAGTTCATTGACTACCTTTCCAACAGCCAAGAAGTTTCGAACAGACTCATAGGAGAAAGACTAGAAAAGACAGATCTAAAGGGACCAAACCGTTTTTTAAAGATAGGTAAGTATATGAATGGCTCTTGACTGATCCTGTCTGAATGGTTTATTTTTGTGACAGGAATCAGTTTCCTGTATAAGATCAGTCACCTTGGTGTGACAATCTATCAGGACAAAAAGAAACAACCCGTTCTCTTTTAAGCTTCTGCCTCGTTATTTTAAGTACAAGTTATTTATAGAAGTCTGCAAAGATGTCTGCAGAGAGACAAAAGTCATGATTTTGTCATGATCAATGAAAATCGCAGCAGTGAGACTTCCACATTGCCCTGAAGAAGCAGACCTCTTCATCCCTGCTGCTTTCAGACCTGAATCATCCATAAAAGCAGAGCCTGCTTGTGGTGACATCCAGCTAGGAACTAAGCCTCTAATAGCAGAAATGTGCAAACTACAGACTATAGTCCAGCTTATGGCTCTTGTTGGATCGGCAAACCACAGAGTAGGTATTTTTGAGGTACAATTCCCCTCTGTTATCTCTGAATGCGTTAGCCCTCATCGGTAGTTATTATATTAAATAAGGTTAATACTAAAATTTAAGGCACACATCCCCAAAGGAATTTTTTAGAACATTCAGTCATGTAATTCACGGTAACATTAATGTTCATATACCCATTTTTTAATCAAAAACTAGGCTGCTATGAGAGTCATCCTGCTTTTCAAGTGAGCAACATGTTTTGAATAGAGACAGAAGAGCATTCTGATTTTTGTTCTTTTTCCATGAATCACTTACCTGGTGCTGTTTGAAACAGCAACATCCCTGAAAACTAAGCTATCTTATTATTCCTATTGTATCAATTACCCAGTACTTCTAAACTACGCAAGTGCTGAAAATGCAGAGTATGATGGCTTATTTTAAAATACTGATTCTCCTCCAAATCAGAAAGCACTTGGGCTTTATGTATGATCTATTAGCCTGGAGTTCGTTTCCAACAAAATCTGACTGCTGTTTGTTGAAGAAAGGCTTTGTTTTCTAGTTTTCTGTCCCAAACCCTTTCCTCATCCTTTATGCCTCATAGATCCTCTACATTCTCCCAAGTCCTCCTGAAAAAGGTGAGTTCTTGACTGCTCGTCTATTTCTCAGACTCCTGTTTATTAACTTCACAGAGCATTTAAGTAACAGATGGAAAGAAGCTTCAAACAATGCCTTGTCCTCAGCTTTAATTACACCTGGACAAGCCGAATTCAACTTCATTGCAGGTACTAATGGACTATCCACAGGGTAAAGGAAGTCAGAATTGTCAAGAAGAGGTGGGCTTGGACAGGGGTCTGCCAGGTATCATGCCAGCTTTTTTTCAGGCACGATAAAACATTTCTCCACGTCTTCTCACTGTTACTGACTTCTCACAGAAAACAGCAAAATTTAGCAATTTGATCTACAGCTTGACATGGCCAGAAGATTTTGTAGTCTGGTTCAGAGAGGGTGCAACACTACTGGAAACAGAAGGGCATGAGAAAATAATGGTGGATTAGAAGTAACTTTTATAGCAAATTTCAACTTTAATGGAAAAGAAACTGTGTGAAACAAACTACTAGTTATATTAATTACTTCTGCCCCTGGAGATTTACTGAATGAGGTCTACCTGAAAGTAAAAACTGATATTTATGGACAAGAGGCTCTTCTCTTTTCCTGCCTGAAGCGCATTATACAGAAATACAGACCTAATCTGCTGGGGACTAGCTGATGCAAGTCCAGAAGGAAGGATAAGGCAGATTTACATCTTCCTCCTATTTTAGGTGACAGAATAGCTTATTTCAGGTTTCTATATGCCAAAATCAACTCAAGTTGTTCTGCAAGTCCAGGCTATGCTCTTTGTGAACAAGTCCCAACCACAGTCTTACAGAGATGATGACGTGATGGAAGCACTATAATTGATTACTAGCATCAAAAGAAGACTTCTGCATGGAGAGAAGATCTATAGCACTGCCAACTCTTGCAGTTATTTCCTTGACATTCCTAAGGTAAATGATTACTGCATTACACCCTCAACATAAACAAGACAAAAGTATCTAGCTCTAGCAGAAACAAGAAAAAGGAGCATGAAAATGCCACTATGCTATACCATAAAAGCTGAAGACAGGAGAAGGCAAACAAAATGTGCTTTCTGTAGCTCTAGTAATTTTTATCTTGCATTCTGATTTTAGAAGTTCTTGGTTGCAACTATTAATCCATCAATGTCAAGATCTACCAGTTTTTTATGCTGATGGCATATGGCTCCAATGTACTGTAGTATTGGGACTGAAGTGTTGTGATGCTGCAGGAAACCATTTGAGATTGGTGTTTTTTTTTTTTAATTAATGAAGGTAACTTCAATTAAACTTCAAATTAGAAGGAGTGTTAAATGATATTTGGTACTGAAAGGATGAAGAAACAGCAAAAAATAAAACCAAAGAAATAGAAAGAAAAATGGATCCATGTTTTAGTTACTGTGAGAACGCTCATTTTCTCTGAAGTAAATGCAAGTTTATAACTTATTTTATCCCTAAAAATGCTATAGGGTGAATTCTATCTAGACGAATAGCAGCTATTACACAAATTATTTATTTCAAATGAATTGAAGTCTTCTCAGAACCTCACATATCCTTTCTGAGAAATGCACGTCTTTCCAAGAACCTCCCTCTGCCTTTTCCAAACTATAGTGCAGAAACCAGCACACCCGTATTCACGTAGCTGCAAAGACTCCTATGAAGCTCATTGCTATCACGGAAATAAAGGAAACGGTGGAACAGAAGGAAACGTTATGAAACACAGCTAGCAGAGCTTGTTGGAGGTGACACCGTAATCACAAGGGTATTAAGTGACCCGTACATTTGTTTGCAGCTCATCATTTTGAAGGTTCAGTGCTGACTCATCACTGCACTGAACATCGGAATGAGTTAATAATGATGCTATTTCAGCCTCATCATCTCTCTTACAGAGGGAAAACCATGAATGGCTTAGGCAGACTTAATAGAATGAACTTAATTTAAAAGACATTCTAACTGCAGGATTTTATTAGCTTTCCCTCTTCCCATTTGTATCTTCAGTGTGCGGATGATCACCACTGCAGCTGACTGTAACCCACCGATTTTCTTCTTCCAGATCTGCAAGAATTCTCTCCAGTTCACCTCTTTCTTCGCTCTCCAGAGAAATCAAGATCTGGGCAGGGCTTCGGGGCTGGCTCAGGGGGGATTCCTGGTTCAGACTTTGGCAGTAGTGCTGGATTAACAAGTGTTCATCATCGCTGGAAAACAAAGGAGGATAAACCAGGCTGTTCTTAGACAAGAATTCACTGAACTCTTTGTAACAAAAAGCAAAGCAATATACTCAAAACAAAATCCACTCAGCTGTTCAATTTAGTCTATGGCAATTTTCCTCCTCTGTAGAACCAACCTCTCTTTTCCTCTGCTTCTCACATATTTAAAGCATAGTTTGGCTACTGCTGACAATCACAGCTTTCCTCTTTTGCCTAAGTGAAATTTGAAATCTGCTCGAGAAAAAATCTTATCCTGCTTGATCTATGTTCCACAAAGGTTATTCAAGAAAAGGAGAGGCATCTATTTTTATACCAACTCTTCTTATTCAATAAAGGCATCCAAATACTTACCTGTCTTACCCTATAAACTTGTAAATGAAGTGAAATAAAAGAAATATTGACTTGATAAAACAAAATTATGCTGTTTCTCAGCAAGGAGTTGCTTTTTTTCTTTTGGAATTACAAGTGATATACACTTTCAGTATATAAAAATATTCTATTTATTGTAAGTGAACAATCTATTTTATTGCCCCAGAAACTATCAGGCAATTGAAACAGAGGAGTCTCTGGGAGAAAAAAGCAAACTGAGTTCTGAAGACCTTAACTATCTCAAAAGATTAAATGGATGTATTTTTCAGGCTCTAAGGAATGGCATCCAGGCCCTAAGCTATGCAGCTAACACCAGCAGTAGCTGTAAGAAGCCATGAAAGGTAGAAACACCTCCAGCCAATCAGAGAGAAAAACTACAAAGCTGTTGTGAATCTTGCTTTTATGGTAATACTTACAACAAAATATTTCAGTCTAGCTCTATTTTTCTCCTGTTACCTCTGTAATCTAGAATTTAACTGACATTTGAAATAGCTGTTATTGCTCAAAATTCGGAATATTTCTTGTTGCATTTTATTACTGAAAACGTTAATGATGCCATTTTATAGACTGCAGGAGTGTTAAAGCAACGCAGAGCACATTACTGTTAGTTCATAAATGAGAAATACTAAATTTTTCACAGGCATAATTTCTTCTTTTTAAACAAAATTTTAAAGGCTTGCCTATTCCTGAATTTGTAAGCAGCTTAAGCAAATTAACAGTGAAAAATATTGCAGCCTAATGCCATTTCCCAAGACATTGTCTTGTGTGATCTTTAACCTGTGTGCGTTTACATATATAATTATGATGACAACACACATTTAAATATTTTGTATCTGCACATACGGGCATTTTCTCTTTATCTCTCCTCAACAACATCTCTATATTTATGGCGTTCTAACTGCAATTTTAAGCCAAACCCCATGAGAACATCAGCAAATAATATCTATAGGGCATCAAACAAAACTCAGTTACACTTGTAAATTCATGGTGAGCTTTGATTTTACTGCAATTTAAATCTGGCTCTTATTTATTCTAAAACACAGAATATTTATTCTAACTTTTACAGTACAAACTAAGTAATGAACTGGCTGGATAGTCAGTGGTTATGTTATTAACTTAATCACATTAATACAGCTTTTAATTAGCTAAAGAATGAACCAATCAGTGAGACGAAACTGTAATAAAAACAATACAGCTTATGCATGATTTTATGACTAAGGACACTGAAATATTTTAATGAGAACAACAGGAAAATATGTAATGATATATTGACAACAATCCAAAAGTGACATCCAGTTTGGGAAATGAAGTTCTCATTAACCGATTGAAACTACCCTGACATTGTGTATGTGTTAGTTTTCACGTGTCAGTTTAACTTTCTGCTCTGGGAACCAACATTTTAAAACAACGTATTTGGTTGTACACACAATTTCCATCCAAAGTTAGTTGGCAGCAATCCTACCAAGCCAAAAGAGAAAGCATTTCAAAACACAAAACCAAACTATTTTATTCCTATCTGTGAACGTTTCACTGGATCACAAACATCCTTACAAGTGATTTGGAATTTGAGTTTATGAATGAATACTGGCAGTACAGCACTTTAAAGGAACTCTTACTCAGCTTCATTAAGAAGATTTTGTCTGAATTTTCAGAGAAAATCCCCAAGCTGTGCTAAGCATGAAATTAGTGTAGAAAAACAGATATTTTTAAAAATATGTGAATGTTTTGGAATCTGTGGTATGACTTCTACACAGCCAATTAACTAAGACCTAATTTTAAAGCACCACAGCGAATTCTGCACGTCTCTCCTGTGTTCAAACATACTACTCACAGTTCGTTTCGTGGTTCTATGCCACTTAATTCAGAGAACAAATAAAATCAAGGAAACCATGACATATCACGTTTGAAAACCACAAAAAGGTCTCAGTATGACATCACATTGAACCATTCTTTAAAATTTCCAGACTACATTCCTTTAATTTTATGTTTTAAATTAGTAAAATCAGTGCTTGTTAACGATATGTATAACTTAACTTAAAGTTTACTACTTCTAATATGTTATGGTGAGGATGATTCCCTCGTGGCTTATACTTGTAACGTATTTCTCCTATTTACAGGCCAAATTTTTCTGCACAGCCCCAGCAGACTTTTGACTGACATTCTGCCCTTACAGTAATTTAACACAATTAATTGCAGTTCAGATAAAAGGGATACTTTTTTATCTTTTTCCTTAGAACACTTTAGATGATGTACATGTTTTTTTTTCCAAGTAATTTGGGAAGCATTTACTGAATATTTTTTTGAGAAAATCAGTTATTTTATTTTGAAAGCATTAATCATCCGTTGCACAGATTCAGTATTAAAGCCATAAATCCAGATACTACTATACAAATTCAAAGAACAAGAATTCATCATGAAATGGAACTGGGTGTGGTGCAGAGTACTACAGAATTTCATTACAAGTTATTAACCTTCACAAGAAAACTCACGTCAAAAATACTAAAACAACCTACTTACATGCTCTCATTAGGTGAAATACTGTCATTTAGGTAAGAACCATTGCTGTTCTCCATTTCTGCTAGCCTATGGAAAAATAAACAGACTCATTAAAATAAATTATATTTTCCATAAACCTTGTTTGCTTTAACATTCCTGAAAGAGTTAAAGAGTGTGATGTTTTTGATGACTTAGAGAATTTGAAACCCAGATGAATTTACGCTCTGTTGATTATCAAAAGGTTCTGCAATAAGCTATCATGAATAACTGCTTTTTCATTATGATGACCTGGCTAAATTCTCTTTTCATCTCTTCAAATTTTCAACTCTTTTTCAGAGATTTTATTCATCTCACGACTAATTAATTCCACAGGAACAGAATGGCCTTACAGTGCCAGGGGACTACACAGATTGTTTCATACCTGGCAATGCCATCATCAGAACTGAAATGATTTGTCATTTCTCGTTGGTTTTCAAAAGCTAGTCCCTCCTAAACATACTGCGTAATTCCAAGAATTATCATGTTATCATATTATCAAATGATTTGGGGGGACGGAATGAGGAGGTTGCAATAACATTCATTATCTCAAACCTTGCGAATTTGCTTCCTCAGTGGAGAAGCATGTTATTTTTCCTATCTGTGCAATTAACCCACTTCGTTGTTCTTAAGAGCTGTATGAAAGTGGAGAAGAGAACTGTAGCAGTAATATACCAATGATTTTTATCCTCCAAACCAAGGAAAGATCCTGTTTGTGGTAATCCATGTGGTGTATTACTTAACATTAAAAAGGCATTTGAGATTGTTGTAAAGTTTGGAGACTTCTGCTCTTCTGAACTGTATGATTACACTGGAGTAATTAAACCCTGTGCAAACTGAGTGCACAGCTTAATGAAGACCCCCCCCAGGGAAACTAGCGGCCATTTCTAAGCACATACACGCACTGGCATGCAAGTTAGTGGAAGGCTGGTTAGTAGCAAAAATGGATTATACCCTGCATCCCAGAGCCTGGAGAAGAAATCCCCAGACCCTATGTTTCTCTAAGACCCACTCAGGCAGCACACAGCCTTTGGAATTTTTTAAATGATCGTTTAGAGAAAGATCTGCCTAACGTCCAGCTGGTCTCATACCTGCTAGCATAATGTTCAATGCGTGAATGAGTATCATCGTGTGAAAGCTGAGGGGACGAGGCAGGCCTATAAGGCAGAAAACACTGATTAATCACAAACAATACCCCCTTAAAAGTAAAAAGACACTTAGCTACGTCTACGCCCTCACACTTCTATGCCTTACGCTTACACTGTGTTTGACAAACAGCACGTTGTAACTGTGACCACGCACGGCGGGCACCTCCTCAAGCCGGCACACAGGGTTTTGTGGTACCACACACAGCACTTTCACCATTTGGCAATCCATCTGTTGCAAGGACTCCTCCTCACCCAAATCCCCCGAAAATCATTTTCCGGAGGATTTGTAGATGAGCCCTTGCTCCTATTTTCCCCTCACATATGCCTCCTCCATCTGAAATTGTGTCTGGCCTGTTCTGAAGGCCTTGTTGCCAGGTGTTGCTGGGAGTCCTTCCTCTGCATCCCCGTTGCCCACAGCAAGTCCCTAACCCAGCAGTGGCCTGCTTCACCTAGAAAAGCCTGCGAGTGCTACTCCACCAGCAGCCAGAAACATTAACTGGCTGAAACGAGCATTTAGTAACAGACTGTTGAAAGCCTTGTCCAGTCTTGATCCTGGAGAACATACTGGTCAGGACATTGTCACCTCTGCACTTCAGAAACAGATGTGCTTGCAGGAACCACTCTGACTGCCACGTGGGATTTTGCCTATCTACATGTAGCAGGAGGTACCCAAACAACAAAACACGATGCAGCTTTCCAGATCATACAGTAATCCCATATTTTAGCTGAATCTGAATTTCCATCTCATACAACTCCTTTTAGGACTCCTGATCAATGATGTGTCTTCCCTCCATGTTAAGTTGTTGGACACTGTGGGTTGGGCTGGTTCTGCCCAACTGGCAGTACACTACATCTCAAGTGCAGACAAAATCTGTTTTGTATTTACTGGTTATAAACCAGAACTAATAATATCATGGTGCTTAATGCTTCTGTGCTAGGAGCTTGATCATCCTGCAGGAAATCTGCTCAGAGATCATTATACTTTATTGGTCATTTTCCAGTTTCATAAACAGCCTGCAGAAGGTTTTAGAAATATTAGGATCTTTCAGAATTCACAGAACGATGTGCACTATACAAAACAGCCAATGCCTCGAAGAATGGGAAGGCTTTTCTCTTTAAGACATTATGGGCCAAGTACCGTGAACCTCATTTTGTCTGAAATGAGCTTTTGCCTCCAAATGTAATTTTTCCCACTACATATTCAAATAACACCTGAGAAAGCCAGTGGATAAATACTCAGTTCAGCATTTCTTGGTACAGCAGAGATCGATGCAGATAGACAACCACTTGACTGCAACTTTGTATAGTATTTTGTCTAAGAACTTAAATGCTGAGGGAAAGAGAGGGGGGAAACGATACAATTTATCTAGATTAGGTGGATTACCAAGCAAAATAGTAACTGTTTTCTGACAAACAGATGCTATCCTCATTCTTTGTTTGATCGGCAGTACACGTCCAGCTGACCTAAACTAGCACTAGCAATGAAAGAAGAGGTCTTGTTTTCAATGGGCACACAAATGCTGCCGCAAGTACTGTTCATAGATCATGAAACTGGTATTAAAAGGAGCTTCAGTTTTGAACTGGATCATTCTCCTGGTCCCTTTTACTCCATGATTCCACACATCTGTACCAGTACAAGGGAGATGGTAGCACTTGGCTGGGACCAAACAGGCAGTGGAGGAGCAGAAGTGATATGTCTATCTTTTGGCAGCAGTACAAGGTAAAACCTTTGCTTGACTGCATACCTGCATACTTGCTGCTTCAAAACTAAGCTTTACATTCAGAACTGAAGTGTCCAATATGCTTTTTTTTTTTTTTTTTTTTTTTTTAAGACAGCTCAGTGTTGTGTAACACGTTGGAGTTTCTTATGCCTCTCTGAACTTTGTAGGCATGGGGGAAGTCTACATTTCCAAGTTTGCCTCTGCTTCAGAATATACTGCAATGGAGATCTACCCCACTCAGATTTTAAAAAGTTTGCTTATTAAAGCAAACCTGTTGGGAAGCATTGCAGTTTTCATGTTAAATTTAGCAGCTCAGAGGTACACTGTTGCCAGTACCTGAGCCAGCCTGGGAATAGCTGATAGCTCTGCTGCACTGCAGGCTGTTGCAGACACACTTTCAGAAGACCATCTGTGTAAGTGCTCACTGGCCTTACCTACTGAGCACATGTAATCAGCCCATGTAATCAGTCTGGACATTCAGTGAGAAGGTCGAGAAACACAGCCAATATTTAACCAAGATAGTCATTCCTTTTACAGGGGCTCCACAGCTGTATTTCTCAAGCCGGTGTCTGCAGCAATAGACTGAGGAATTTCATTCACGTCAAGTGGTAATCGAGCGATAAACACCTCGTCCAGCAATTCCCTGCACTTTTGGAAACCTGGCCGACAGGAGGAGGGCATTTTTTGTGCTATCCAGCACTGCAGTTAATGGCTCTTGAAAGTGCAGAATCAAGTAAATTGTTTTTGTGCCACTAACAGTCCACAGACCAAGTAAAAAGACATAAATTCTCATAAAAAGCTGTAAGCTGCCCCTTTAATGCCTGGCAAGCAGAATACATATGTGCAAAATACTGGATAATAAGTGACCTAAATCACTTACTTGTAGTAAGACATATATATGTAGGTACGTATTTATAAATGAATTCAGATATCATAACATATGTTGATGCCAGAATAGCCATAGCACTTTTGAATTTGGTCAGGGTATGCTTTTCTGCAGCACTCTGAAGACAACCAAAAAAACTGGTGCGAGCATACCAAAAAAAGGCAGTGAAAACCAGAGTAGGAGGTTTGCCTGCCAAAGCTGCAATGAGCCAGGGAACTGAAAAACATAGCTTTTAAACTGGCTAGTTCAGTAACTTATGCTGTGACCCTGGTGGTCTAGCACTAAAGAAAGGAACAAAGCTAGCAGAACAGACAGCAACACTTTTCAGCCAATACTTTTTTTTTTTTCTTTTTAATTTCCTGTTTTCTTGTCAGACCAGAAGAAAGGACTGTTGTCAGGAAGACATCTGAGTTGGTCTGATCAAAGGTACTAGGTCTCTCTCCATCCAAATCCTGTCACTATGTATTTACTAAGCTTTCTTCAATATTACATGCACATTAAGCTCCCTGCAGTATTTAGCACTAAATCTTAGGTGTGATGTTATCAGCATAAGCATACGTGAAGTTATTACTGTAAGTGAACTAGTGGCAGTGTGCCTTACAAATAAGCACGTTATGGCAGCTTAATTTCATGTTATGTCAGACACAGCAGTGGCATTCCGTATTATCCAAGCGTTCTTTAAATGGTTACTTCTAACTTATCAATTGTTCTAAAGGGTAAGGAATCTACAGACAGAGTTTCATATACAATATGCTGCGATCACCCCATATGCATTACAAATGCAAATGCACCCTTAAGGTTCAAAGCCAGTCTATTTCAGTCTGGATTCAGCCTTTTGGCAGTTTTGTGGGTGGATCCTTACCCATATGTGGTTTGCAGAAATATACATTTCTTGCTTACACAAAGTAAAATTCCTAGAGGACGAGCACTGCATTTGACTTCCCAATGGTCTGTGCTCCAAATGAAAACTATACATCAATATTCCAATGCATTCATTTCATTCTTGTTTATTCTACCAAAAATTCAATGAAGGTGCAAGCCATATACATTTCACCATATGGAAATATATAAAATTCTATTTATTAGTCTCGTTATCAATAAGTGAATTAAAAATAAACCTTATTTAACATTGTTCTGAAATCATCCATGTAACACTAGTAGCAGCAAATGCCACAACGGTAAAGATATATCTTTAGTTTACGATCAGAGTGTTACTACAGCAGTAAGACGATGCATGTGCAAGAATGGTGCAAGAACAAAAATCCAGTCCACAACTGAAAAACCCTGCTTCTTTTAACTCCTACAAAAATATACAGTAAACATTTTCCCATTCCAATCTGCCTTCACAAATCGCGTGTAAAAAAGCTGTAGTAAAACGTCCAGTGAGTTCTGGATTAATTGGGGCATGTGAGTGTGCAGGTGTGCATCGTTGTGCATTAAATCAGATTATAGCTTTATCTACAAAACTGCATCATTCCTGAAATTGAATTAAATCCGTTCAATTCAAATGTTTCAAAAAGCATTTTGTATACATGTAGAGGGATTGACACATTCAGAAAGACAGGCTTTTAAATGACAAACTCATAAGCATTAGTAAGACTACCAAATCCCTGTTAATTCCATGAAAATACATACTCCAGGAAGAGTATACAGAACACATTTCATGATTGCTGGAAGTTCCTGGATTTTTCCCATTCTCCTCATCTGGGATCAAAACATTCCTTTAGAGAGCGTACCAAAGAAAATTATCATAAAGAAAGAAGGAAATGAACTTATGCAAAACTAAACAAAGAAACAAACAAAAAAGTGAGGGAATGCAGCAGCAGTAGCAGCAGCAGCACACTTCAGCAAAAGTACTCACGCAGAATCTACTGGCCAGAAGTTGATCAGAGTAACAGGACTGCAAGACAAAAAATGAGGAGGTGAAGAGAGAGGCAGAAGAAACTCAGCAGCAAAATAATTACAGAAAGATTAAAAAAAAATCACAACAACTGAAAAACAGAAATCCAATAGACCAACATGAATGACCATGGAGAGCAAGGAACCAAAAAGAGAAAAAAAAACAAACCTAAAATTAAAAAAAGAGAAAGAGAGCAAGGACAAGCTGTGTGCAATTGCCATTAAGCTTAAGTGATTGAATTTACAAATCACAAAAAAAAAAAAAAAACCAACAAAGGGGAATGGGTTACTCATCAGTTTCTCCATGTATATTATTGCTTTTTTTTCCCCCCACAACTGACTTAAAAGTCATTTAATAAGACTAAACTTATAGGGTGAGAAGAAACCAGTTGAAAAGCTTGCAAACATAGCAAACTAATAAAAAAAAAAAACCACACAGAAAAATACCTATTTGAAAAGAAATAAAAATTTAATGGGGAGATCATTAGTTTCAAAAGTGCCGTATCAAAACTAAATGTTTATAAGGCTGTCAGAAAGCATTTTTGTTTTAATTGACTGAAGTGGAAGTTCCCGTAAGGACAGGTATGTAAACATATAATAGGAATGGCAATTGGAACTCCAGCTTGTGTTTTCCTGCCAGCCGTGGTTAACAAAAAATGAAAGAAAGAATGAGGCTTTATGTATGTAGAAAGTGAAGGGAGTTGGCACCAGCTGGGAAGCTCAAAGAGCATACCAAATATACTGCTACTTAGAAACTTTATTGCTACTCACGTTTCCATGTTGTCTCCCTCCAAGACAGTTTGCACAGGCAGGTAGCCCATTCGTGGGTGCTTTGCAAAATATCTTTTTGTTCGAAATTTGTTTTTTAGTACCTTGGCAAAGTCACGGACATCTTCTCCAGAAGTTGTCTGAAAGCCACAAATCACAATGAAATCATCTTTCACGAGAGGTTATTACTTTTAGTTGCCCCTTCCTTTGCTGGGCCATACAAAGGAGCTGTGGCCACACCAAACAGGGCTGCCAATGACTTGGCCTCCAGAACCACACATTTTATTTATCAGTCACATCAAAATGTACCACAAAACAGCACAGCTAGAGGGGAGGAAGAAGGAATGGGGAAGCTCCATAACCCATAACAGACTCACGCCTCTTCTCAGGGGATCTAAAGAGGTAAAAAAAAATGATTAGATGAGAATTAATCATTTCCTCATGTGGCCTGGGACTCTCTACCTACTTCTTGTGCAGCACTGAAATGGGTGTTAACAGAGGGCACATGTCTGGTCTTTGGGACCTTTTCTTTGCAGTTTTCCTCCTCACTCTTTTCCGCCATTAATATTTTGATCAAAGAAACACAAGAAGCTGGTGAAAGCTGCTGAAAGCTCTTATGTCAGTTACTTCTTCTTGCATCTGTTTAATCTGAAGCTAAGAGGCATTTAAGATCAATAACCTGAGGAAAGTACAATTTACAGAAAGTTTTCTACTCCACTGCCTGCACTCAACCTCCTTTCTCCTATAGACACCAACAGGGGAGCACAAAGTGCAATTAGTTTCCTGAAGACCAGAATGAGTCAGAAGGAGTTCAAAGCATGTCTGCTGTGAAGATATAACACTTCTTGCAAGCCTGATTAAGAGTCAGACAATTTTCTGAAGAATTTTAATGGAAGACTTCAGTTACATTAGTCAGGCTGCACTCCACTCTTTACACCTCACAGAGGAGCTTGACCCTGAAATACTGCTTTTCTACAGTAAATTAAGTTCATCCTGACCCACATAACGATATCACTTCTCCAGTGTATCTAATTTGAAGGAAAGAAATGAGGGAAAGTTAATCTTTCTGACATTTTTTAATGAGTTCTATGCCTTCTATTTCAAAAAGGAAGGAGGTGCTGGGATCCATCAGTCAAGCCCACTTTTGTGGAGCTGCTGATACACAGATGTATGTATTTTTAATGATTGCTCAGGTAGAAAAATTCAGCGTGCTCAAAAAAATAATTCGCAGAAAGACTGAGATGCATTAACAGAAAGGACAAATGTTCTTCCCATACTGAAGATACCTACAAGCTTCATGTAGAGCAGGAAAGAATTTGACTCTCTTTCCAGACAATCTTGTATGAAAATTCAGTGCAATCAATGACTGGCAGAGAAATAATACATCAGAACCAACAAGCCAGTACAGCAGCATTTGTGTTTCCAGGAAACTACGATGACACTTAGCAATATTTCAATAAACTTGAATTAAAGAAAGGGAGAGATTAAGTACATCTGGACCAGCCAGAGGACTCTGGAAAGGGCATTTACTGATGTGGCACAATGAGTAATAAAATATTCTCTGCTTCAACCTTCTTGGGACACGTTATCTCTGCTGAACTTTCCACATGACAACCAAACAGCAAAATAGCGTGCTTGCATGGAAACATCCTGATCTAGTCTGCAAACTGGTATCACAAGCATCCCAAGAAGAAAGTATGTCTTTAAGTGACAACTTGAAACACCAGGCACTTCTCCTATGATCCAGTTTCAATGTCAAAAATGTTCAAGAAGCACAGGAATGGCAAAAAAAAAAAAAAAAAAATGATTAGTACATGAACAAGCTGATAGACTGAAGCTATTTTAATCCAGATTTCCTGATCTATTCTACATAAGTTTTACGCCACACAATTTTCAGAACGCAAAACCAAATCCACAGCAGGATGGGTTTACAAGGAAGAAACAGTGGAATTTCCAGCCCCTTACTTTTAGCATCCTATTTCTCTTAAATCAAAGCAGTATATAGGCAGCTGGGTCTAGCATGTTGCAAAACTATCCCAAAACAAAAACTATGACTTGACAAAAGGAGAACTTACAACCTTTTTGCAGTTTGGTTTAATGAAGTGTCTTCCCAATCCCTCACTCCAGACCTCAGCCCCAATTTTAAACACTAGCTGTAGAAAATTATCTCAGTTTGATATACTTACTTCTCTCAGGGTAATTTTTTTGTGTGTGCTGGTGTTAAACCCAAACAGAAACATGACCCTACATTTAAATCTCAGTCTAGAAGAGTGCTTCTACTCGTTGTTTATCTGAAACCTTTCAAAAAGTCACCTCTCTTTGAACGAGACATCCAGCTGTGTTGCTTGCAGGAATAATTGTTGCAGTTTCTCTGTCTAAATGAAAACTAAGGAACTGCCTTGGCCTCAATCTGCCTCAACCTTTTGCAGTAAGGGAGAAGCTATCATGCCCCTTGGACATTCTGCGTGAGTTCTCAAATTTCCCTCCAGGGGAATTAAGGCTGCAGTGCTCCATAATTTCCTGGAAGTTGTCTGTCAAAGTGCAACCTAAGGTGAGAGATCCGTCTGGAGGAAGAGGAAAAAGTGCTTTGTCATCTGCAAAACTCTTTTCATTCATTTTGAAAACGATTACATACTAGACATGATAGCTTCAGTGGATCTCTCGTTCAGTCACACAGTACTTAGGTTTATTTTTTCAATAGCTGCAGCACAAAAAAGATCAGCACTTGCTGTGTGCCGCATTCACCTTTTTCCCCTAGTTCATCCTGCTCTAATTCAGCTCACTGCTGGTACAGGCAGGCACGGCACATTAGCACTGGCTTCCAGAGTTCAAAATTCACCAGAAAATTTAGTCTTTAAATGCTTCTTTATTCTGATTCGGCAATCTGGATGCTGTTACAAGTTCTCCTTAGGCCTGTCAGTAACCTCCAATGTCAGGGAGAATAGGAACCTGCAGGACCCTGTCTGTGTTGCAATGAATTGCTTCAGGCTGTGGGAGCGTCTCACCACACCATTTCAGTTCTCTCTATTCACACCTTCCTCGAAACACACCTTATGAACAGGTAAGAAAACAGCAGCGAGATGTTGTTCTGTGCATTCCCTTCACTACTCACAATCTTCCACAATGCTTTTTAACAAGAATAAGAGTGGCAAACTGCAGAACAAACCAGCAGCTGACTCAGCAGGAATGCGCTCAGATCAACTGGAAGGAGTGCTGTGGGCAGCTGTAGGGCTGGGGCTGAGGCGGGGATCAAGGCAGTTTGCTGCAGGAACGCCTGCCATGGAGAGCTCTGTTCAGACTCGTCTCAGCATTGCTAAGGTTTCCCTCCAACCTGTGCAGCAGCTCAGGCAAATCGCCCCTCCCAATAACTTCAACCCACGGGGAAAGATGTTGAAAAGCACCACCCAGTGAGTGCTGATGAAAAGTGAGCAAAAACACGCTGGTTTCCCCTTGCAGAGATTTGGATTAAATGCTGCCATTTGAATGCTACGGTAGAAGTTGATGATGTAAAACATCCATAAATTAAAACTAAATTAAAGCACTGTATTTGCTCTACCATAATATTTTAGGTGAGTATTTGTTTTCTGTCTTTCCACCCTTTTTAAGAAAAGCTAGCAGTCCTTACTTCATTTTGGCAAAGCCTTTTTCTTTGGATTAAGACATAAAAATTGTTCATAACTAGCCTGTACTTAATTTTAGTGCATTATTTTCACCATTTACACTTGACAAAAGTAAAAGACTAATGACTATCCTATAACATTAGAAAACGAATCCAGAACATGGAATGCTTCAGCATCACCACACACAACAGCAAAGACAGGTGACAGTTCAGGTATGCTGTACTGTGAAAGGACAGCTTGAAAGCTCCTCTAATTTACGGTCACAGCCAGAAAGAGAGGTACACACCAGGAGAGTAACATGGAGTTTTCTTTGCCAGATGCTTTGAACGAAAGAAACATTTATGCAAAAGTGGTGCTTTTGCATAAGGGAGGGCAGAAAAACTCCTTTATGGAAGGGTTGTTAAGCACTGGAATAGGCTCCCCAGGGATGTGGCTAAGTCACCATCCCTGAACGTGCTTAAAAACCGTTTGAATGTGGTGCTCAGGGCCATGATTTAGTGGAGGGTTGTTAGAGTTAGGGTAGTTTGGTTAGGTTGTGGTTGGACATGATGATCTTTAAGGTCTTTTCCAACCGAAGCTATTCTGTGATTCTATGATTCTACGTTCTGCACTGAACAGGACTTCAAGTCTTCAGAAATGAAACGTAATTTGCTACTCTAAAGAACTTCCCTGATATGCTGTATTCTCCAGTCAATATAAAATAAAAAAGTACTACTAAATAGTGAAGAATTTGAAGATGCAATTGTAGTGTTACTGGGAAAACAAGTACAAAATTCCTGGGGAAAGGAAAAAAAAATTCTCACAGGGATAGGGAGAAAACATTATGACTGAGACAGAAATACATGTTTGTGCAAACCACGGCCTTCTTGAAGGATACATGGATGGCACTGAACATGGAGCAGACCATTAGCATGCAATAACATATTGCGATAGAGCACTGTACAAACAATCATACTTTAATTTACTTCCAACTATTGGACTCCATTTTTACTAAGCATTAGAAATTGTTGCAACGTACATATTACAGATGATGACTTCATTACACAGGGAAAACACCACCCAAATGCTCTATTACCTTGCATGCAGCAAATGAAGCTTTTCCTTTCTACTTAAACATGAGCAGTAAGGGTCAGTAAAACAGCTACTTACTGGTGTGCAGTACTCCACCATGGGATAGTGCATTTTGTGACCTTTTGCAACACGGCCAGAGAAGAAGCAACTTTGGCAGATGTCATAGTTAAAGTGCTTTAAGCTTCTGTACCTAAAAGGGGGGGGAAAAAACACAGCTTCAGTGCTTAGTATATGAACACTTCATGTATTCATGAACAGTGGGCAATGCTGAAGAGCTCTAACTACAAATCACTCTCACAACACATATAACACAGCACCAACATTTTTGTTTCTATAATGCTAATTTCAGTCCTTTTGGTCTGTGACATGAGCCCAAACACAGAATTTCTTAAGCAAATAGAGTTCAGATAAGTAGTGCTTTCCTCAACATGTACCATCAACAAGCCCTTCAGTGCTGATTGAAGATAGGGATTTGTTCACTCTCCAGCATCTTTGTCAAAATATAATTTTTATGTATAGAATGCCATCCATGCAAAAATCTGAATGCACTTTTAGGCCATTACTTAATCTCATCAGCTTTATGAGACAGCTAACTTGTATCCGCTGCACTGAAGTGCTTGAAAGAGCCGGAGTCATAAGGGTTTTCTTGTTCCAAATACGCTTAAGCAGTTCAGTGACAATAACCTCAAAGGAACATTGTTTTACATGTACTGAGGCTCACAGTATTAACTTTCTAAAAGCTGTCCAACACAGTGTCTTTTTGTTGAGTGTGTAAACAGGGTCTCAATGACTTGCAAAGGCAGAGAAAAAAATCTCCAACAGACAGATTTGACTATCATAATAGAATTGTTATATAAATGCAAGGGGCAGATGAGATCAGACAAAACTGGAAACAGAGAGCTCCAGTGTCCACCCTCCATATTTCTGATGCTAACTAACTACACACTATTCATTCAATTGGTATCCTTTGATTTTCCACGTGTTGCATTTTTCCAATTCCATCCACTTGTCTCCAGCTGTTTATATAAATTGTGAGAGTAATTCAGTAGTTTCATGAACTGTCTCTGGAACAGGAAGCTTTTTCTCCGTGACTGTGTTGAACTCATCACATCCCATCCCTAGCTCTTCTTCAGTAATACTCATCGTTCTCCAGTTTCAATAACCAAGAAGAATAAAAGCAGGGGATGAGCTCACAAGATGTGACAAATAGCTTGACTCAAGAAAATCTCAGACTCAAAACAAAGCAGAACTTTAACTATTTCCCTTGTTTCTCACTGCCTGCAGAATTGCATAGGAGAAAGGGCTACCCCACTATAGGTGTAAAAAACCCCATTCATACTCTCACATGCTAGAGTGAAATGATGGCTTTTCTATCTGGCATTGCTTGTTGCTGTTCAATATCTTGGTTTCAGAACTAAAATTACAAAAAGGTCTTTGTAAACATCATGATACGACGGAAGGAAAAATGCCAAAAGTAAAAGAAGATTAGGAACAAGGACAGAAACCATACAAAGCAGCTATTAGGGAGAGAAGTGATAAAACAAGTCTAGGCATAATTGAAAGTGAGTATTTACTTAGCTGTTAAGTGGATTCTCAACAGGCATACCAGCACACGGCCATTTTACAACACATCGACTTATTCATTGCTATAGTAACCACGATGTTGATCCAGATGGTTAAATAGATTAGCAACATGTCCAGCATACTAGTTAATACCCCACCAACCACACTCCTTCTCTGAAAAATGCACAGTATCTTCACATCTGGAAAATTTCAAGTCATTCCTTGCTTTATGCCACGATAGAAAGCAGTTCATCAGAACCCAATTCAGAAAATAAAGCTGCACGTACAAGAGACTGAATCTAAAGCAAATAATGTTAGTTGTGCAATTAGCCAATACACTCGCTGAGGCACAAGGAGGGCTCCTGGCACAGAAGGACTGGAAGGGCAGAATATAGAGGAAGGGCAGTATCTTAACCGGTAGGTGATTTTTGCTCTCTTCAGCTTTTTCATCACTGTACCCAGTCTAAGCATTACTCTCTCTCATGCCCCATCAAAACTCTTTTTAACTTCAACAACAAACAGAAAATCAGGGACATGACTTGCCTGGGAACAAGCAGAGCTACCTATCCACCAAGCAGTGGTACACAAGGTAGAAAGGGAGTTAGTTTGTACCTGAATCCAATAATCGGGCACTCCTTGCAGATGTTACACTTTGCTTGGTGTTTGGCAGTTTCGGCAGCAGCCACCCTGTGCAGCACAGGCAGCCACACCATGGACTGTGGTTCCAGCCTCATCCAGTCCAGGAACAAGGCTGCTTCGATCTCGGGCTTGTTATTGGCCTGCAGCAGAGGGGAAGAAAGACAAGGGTTCAGCAGAAGTGATTAGTGTACCATCAGCTAATTAGCAGTTCAAGTCACTGTTCTCCTACAAGCCCCGCATCCTTTCCCCAAGTATCATTCAGCTTTTCCCTCAGTTCACCCATACCCCAGAAAACTAAGCAACCTTCAGGATACTGCCCTGAAAACAGGAAACAACACTGTTAATGTTTCCAATCTCACTTTCTCTCATTCTCTCTTACAATACACAGCACTACTATGCGCTCTGTCACAACGAAAATCATCCACTTACAACAGCTGGCATTAAAGATAATCTTGTGCCTTCTCTATCTCTTATAAATACTTGCATAGCACTCCTTATTTTAACAAACACTGTTATCCAACCCCTAAAAATTGCATGTCTTTCTATCAAAATTTCTTTAACATTCTTCATTGTCATACTGATCTTTCTTCAAAATGCATATATAAGGAAATCATTTAAAGTCCTCAAGCCTGCTGTTGAACATGTGAACTCTCTGCCTCCTTAAAAACCTCACAGTCCCTCTTGCCACCAAATCAACATTAAGTTTCTTGCCACTGCCTGGAAACACAATGCAGCTTTGTCCCACAGAACATGATGCTTTTAGTCTTGTATTCCAATACCTCCTGCTTTTTTCTCTTCACTAGGAACAAAGCCATTCAAACCTTATGGCAGTCCTATTCCTCTGTTTTCTTCCCATCATATCCTAAATAGGGCAATTACTTTATGTATCTGTTGAACAGTAACTCTGAAGAACAAACCAGATTTCCATCACACCTGGCACTGTGCAAACACTAAAACCATGCATAGTTCCTGCTTCTCAGCACGTAGAGCATGGAACAAGGAACAGTAAACAGCCAAGGAACACAAAGCAATGGGACAACAGCGATCAGCACAGGCAGAGGTCACACCACTGCAGACAATACTGAGGAACAAAAAGGACAAACAGCTTCAGAAGGGATTTAAAAGAAAACAGTGAAATGAGTGTGAATTTCTACGGGAAAATTCCCACCACTGCACAGGACTGAACAGAACAAGTACAGAACTTGTTATCTGAGAATCGGGAGCCAGGTTTCGGCCCTGAAAGAGATGATGGATCAAATGGAAATAGCAAAGGGCTCCCTCTGACAGGAAGACATGAGGGAGAAGGAGGAGCCTGCACAGAGAACAGCAACCGTGATGAAGTAAGACACCATCCCACTCCATTTCTGTCAACCACTTTAATGTGTTATCTCAAATTCCCCACCGCACGTCCTCCTATTCTTCCAACAGAAACTGTGTACTTATAAACTAAATATGTTTTAATCCTCTGGTTTCCTTTTTTTTTTTTTTTTTTTTTCCTCTGGGGATTTAAACACAGTCCTCTGTGCCCCAGTCCTTTAGAGTTTAAGTTTCACAAGGCAAAGACTTAATTTGTGGTTTCAAATGTATCTGAAGCGCTTCAATAAACAGTAAGCATTAACATATCGTGTACGTGGACCACAATGCACAGGGGATTGAGTACTGTTTTCTTCTTAATGCTTGCTCTGTTACTTTCGCAGTTTCTCATGAAATGAGCTTAGTATGACCTAGCTGAAACGTTTAGATTTTATTCAAATGAAAAACAATGCTAACAACAAAGTTTGGGAGAATTTTACACTGCAGATCTAAAGAGAAGAGAGCTATAAGAAAAAATCAAATAAGAGTTTTGCTTGTGTGTTTGTTTGTTTTAAAGTTAACACTGCTTATAGTCTTTACAGATAAATTAACTGATCAATACTTGCAGGGTGAGAAAAATGCAAAGTCTCAAGGACCAAACTCCTGATCACAAGAAAGAAATAAATGTCTCCCGAATAGTGGATTGCATTAAAACTGCCTTAAAATTCTGCTGCAATGTTTTAATTAGAAATATGTACATATATATTGCCAGGGTTTTCTTACTGGAGTGCCAACATATCTACAGTTATTCAGAAGAAGTCCCTCAATGTCCTCCCCCAAAAAACCCCAGCATCAAAAACAGAGAAAAACAAAACAGTACAGGAAAATCCAGGTAACGCTGGCAACACAATTTGCTCAGAGGATTGAATATCACCTTCCACTGAAGGGCATCAATGAATTCAAGGAAATAAAATTAGTTCTAGAAGTCTCTTAAGAGAAAGAGGTATTTATGAAATATAATAATTTATATGCCTATTTCCAGTTGGCAGCTACGGAAACATAGGGGCTGGGGAGTGATTTTCTGCAGCTCATTCAGCAAGCCAGCATCCACCAGAACTACACTGGCAACCCTTTCCTCTGCCTGGCGAACTACACTTAAAACGCAAAGCTCCTCTAAATCTCTACTATTTTATGAGTATCTCTTTAATATTCCATTTCTAATAGGAAAACGTGAAGTGTATCGAAATGCTGCAGTGCAAGCTGCAGACAGAATAAAAATGAGCAGCTCAAAGCACTACTCTACACTTGTAGTTGCCTTAAATTTGCAAGGAAAAATGCTGCAGTGATGACAGACTTTCTGTAACTTTCAAAGATCTCTTTTAATTTTGCAGTCACTGTCGATTGCCAGCAGTCCCAATGGTTGCCTACCCAGGGCTCCGCACCCCGGCTGTACAGAACTTGTGCTCAGAGAGATTAGGAGCATTAAAATGTATCAGAACTGGTTCCGAATTATACGACATGAAGATTTAAAGACACGTGGAGAAAAGCTGGTCAGGGTCAGATGGTAGAGGACAGGCAGTTCCCAACTGTTCCCTGAGCTGCTATTACAATTTTTTTAATAATCTCTAAATCCAGTAAAGGCGGCAGCTGACGATTTTACATAAGGGAAAGTCTGAATCCATGCCGTACGTATCTGAACCAACAAGAGTGAGCTGTAAAGAATATTAATGGTTCTTCTCTTGAACACATTTCTGTGGAACTCCCGATTTTTATGGTAATAACAGAGTGAATCACAAAGTAAAATTCATAAAGCCCTTTGCAGCTTACAAGTAACAATTTGTTACGGGCTACACTCAAATTCATCATATTCCACGCATCTGTTTTTCAGTATTTATTCTGCAGAAACAAAGGGGAATGGGAGGTTGCATGGTGTTGGCATCTTTATGTAATGCATAGGAGTCAGATGTTTCTACGTTTTTTTATTTCCTTCTGTATTCCAGCTAGTACTTGTAAAATTACTCCACGCTGTATGAACTTTATCGATGCACAATGTGAAATACACTCCAAAATACAGTCATGATGTTACATGAAAAATGCAGTATGTTTTCAGACAGTCATACAACATAGCATCAAATTCTGGTAACATTTTTGAGGAATTATACTCTGCACGGCTGCAGGGCAAGGAACTAACTGGAAATAATTTAATGTTATTAACTTAATAGTGTTTTCCATATAGGATGGAAAGCTTTATGTTAATGCGAGTACTACTCTGGACAAACTCAAACTGAGGAATGGGATTCCTGTGACTTGCTGAAGATTAAAAATGCAGAGCAAGCCATAAATAGAAGCCCTGTCTCCCAGGGCTAAGAGTTGGATCAAACCCTATTGAACCTCATCTTCCACTCCTGAACAGTTTCCCCAAAACGTTTGTGTTCTCCCCACTGCCAGCTGGCAAGAAAACACAAGTGAAGAGCTCGTAGTTTCTGAGACTAGCACTGGTTCATAGGCAACAAAGAGAGGATTATTACAAAGGTAACATGGGGTGATGCAAAATGCTTAAATCTGCCTGACTCTTGGAACGAATGCTTAAGATCATTTATTTCATCCTTTACATTACACTTACTCCACTCCACTCAGCGCTTTTAGTGTTGTGGTTAAGACCAATAAAACAAAAAAAAAAACAACAACCAGGAATGCAGAAGTGCCCCAGTTTACAGCTTTGTATCACACACACTTAAAAACCATCATCTTCTTACTTCTCCCCTCTAAAACTAAATCTCTTAAAAATAGCTCTTTGAACCAGTTCTCTTGTAGGATGCTTCAAGAGTGCCTCCTGAAGTCAAGCACAGGTTCACAAAATCCTACTGAAATAAAACCAGAGCTGCTGTTCTCTGACACTTAGCAGCTTGAGGAAGGAGATTTGCTGGTTCCCTGTAGGCCAGTTCTCCTGTGTCAGAGCCAAAAGCAGAAGAAAAATTCTACAAATAGAAACTAGGGCTGTCTGAATCTCAAGAGACTGAGTCTCTCAACAGCAACAATGCATCTATCCATTATTTCCATACAGATCTCCACACAACTATACAAAGCTGTTTGTACACGTTACTGATATTTCCTAGCTATTAAAAAAAAATAAATAAAAGGAAAGAAAAACAATTAAAAATGCAGTCCTCATAAAACAACTGCCCAACCAATTCAAATCAGTGCACATACTGCTAAACCCAGTGGCAGCATTCTGGTCACGGTTTGGACTCCCCAAACTCCTTCTAAAAGAGGTAAGAAGCCCCTATTTTGACATTTAATTGTCTGAGTAAATACACTGTATTCAGACTCCAGTTAAGTGGTTGTAAAAACCCTGCTGTCCACTGCTGATCTTCACTGATTGAAAGCAAACCTAGAAATTAAGACTGCACAACAGGGTATTAAAATACTTTAATCTGTCAAAGTGAAAAGAAACAAGGTCTGAAATACAGATACTTACTGCTCCTTAGTTTTGCCTCTACCAGTTTTTCATATAAATTACTCTTGGAAAAAAATATACTTACAACAGCTTATAGCTAAAACCAAATATCGAGCAAGAGATGCTTTCATCTGCCTCTGTTTCCATCTCACAATTCTTCTGTCTCCCGGTGTCTCAGCAAAGTACACAAGGTGGTGATGTGAATGCCTCGGGTCTCTCTCTACCATGCAAGGAATCATTTAATAGTTTTGCGCTGTGATTAAAACACAATGCTTCTGTCCCTTAACCAATAAGAATTCACTGTCCTACTCCCTTAAAAAACATAGCCATCACCAACCTGGAAGTTAAGTGCTTTCACCCCACAGTAACACTGAACTCCCTCAATTTTGTTATGGATCTGTGGACTACTTGTACACAGTCTGAGCCCAGCCAGAAGTACATACTCCTCAAATGGTCCTTAGACCGAATTCACACTCTCACCAAAAACACCTTCAGAATCACACAACATATGCTGCACCCCATCTCTGAAGGACAATGACTGCCCTGCCCTCCCCAAGTGCTTCCAATGACTCACACTTCAGATCTGAAGAAAAAACATCCCCTTTTCCTCTGCTGCAGTCTATGCCAGAAGAAGCTGTTGCCAGGGCACCCAACGCAATGGGCATGGCAGAGGGAATCCTGAAGCGCACTTCTGCCACTGACTCTGACATGACTGCAATTTATTGCCAGCTTATCAACACCAGAACAACAAGATCAGAGTAAAAATCTAAGAAGATATTCCTCATCGTGGATGAGCAGAGAAAGATTTAAATTAGTTCAGATACAGTAATGTGAACCTATTTTTAAAACCTGAATTATCTCACTCAAGTGAAGAAGGAAAGAGGCAGAAGATGGCTGTGTGAGAAGGGTATGAGGTCAGGTAAAAAGCTCCGAAAGCACCCAGGGAAGCGCAACTGAAACCTGACCAGGATCAGGAAAACCAAGTCAGAAACCACCCTCTCAGTCTGCAAGTTAAAACCCGGGTTTCATCTGCAGGAGGAAGAGAGGATACAATTCCTTTTAATGCAGATAAGAAGAAAACTTGCTTTTAGTGGAGGTAAGAGGAGAAAATCTCAGGTTTTCCAGCATTCTGATTTATGACCATGTGGAAATTCAGCTGTACTTCTGGAAATGCTGGCAACCAGATGCAATACTGCATTTAGCCAGTTGGCTTTTCTTCAGTTGTTATAAGACAATTTTGCTATCCCATTTTATTCAAATAATCATTTACTCCAAGTCTTCCTCCTGTTTTATAAACAACTGCTTTTGTGTGTCTCACCAATACACATTTTATTGTTTCCTTCCTAATATAAACGCACTGATTGTCAACCCTTTTACAGAAAAACATCATGTTTTTGTTAGATTACAAGGTCACTTTCTTTATCAGTTTTTCAATGCCATTTTTCAAGTTGTGGTTGCTATTCTCTTGGGAAAACAATAGGATATGGCAATTCCTAATTTCCTAGGAAGGTCACTTTCTCAAAGCAGCTTTTGACATACAGACTCTCATCGTAGATTTGCTACAGCACCACTGCAGCGGTCTCATCTGAAAGCCTCATGAAGAACTCTCTTCAGAAGCCTTGAAAGCCATAACAGGGTTTAACCTACCTGTCAAAGTCACAACACATAGCGTATCAGCTTGCATTATTCACCTGGAATACAGCCCTAAAATGTATTGATTTGGAAATGAAATTAGATATGGCCTAGAATAATTTAAGGTCAAGACATAAATGATGGAAATGAAAAAATATGAATTCTGTAGAATCAGACAAAAGAAGTTTGGAAAAAAAACAAGCGAGTATCCCATCAGAACTCGAAGTTCCTGCCCCTTTTAGAATTAGATTATATCTGTAGTCACTCTGTGTATGAAGATTACTATCAACTATTAATATTCATTAAAAAAAAAAAAAAATTGCTGTTTCTTGCTTGTTACACAGCAGAACTACTACCTAATGAAATCTGAGCAGCAGGCAAAGCAACAAGCAAAAAAAAAAACCCTGCTCCCATCCAACTGAAGAAAATCCCCAAGGGACAGTTACAGGATTGAACAAAGGCATTTCCTCTACTGTGATGCTGAAGATGCACTTTGAGGTATCGAAGACCATACATTACCTCCCATCTTCTACCTTTTCATTAAGAAGCTGTCTTACTCTTTTGCATTTTCCTGTCAGTTAGCAAAAAGATGAATAATTCCCTTAACAATCTTCCTCCTCAGATTAAATAATTTACAAGGGTGAAAAAGAGCCTGGAGTTGGCTATGTACTCCTCAACAGATAAGGCAGAAATTCTTTCAGAATTCTGTTAGTATGAAAAACAGCATTACCCAGTCAAACAGTGAAAAAAGCTCATCAAGCACTCCTCAGCCCTAGAAAGCACTTCAGTCAGTCGTGTTTTCACATCCCTCTGCTGAGCACACAGCTGCCATTGGCATATATAAGCAGAAAAATTAGTTTAACCAATGCTGTTCATCTATATGGTGAAATATGTGGTGATCTACTGCTGGTAGAAAAAAATTATATAGGCAAGAACTGCCACAACAAAATCTTCCACTGCCTGCAGGATTTGGTTATGGAACAGGCCTTAATGACAATTATTTGCTCTCCAGATGACAACATAAGCTTTAAGAACCAGACTGGATGGGGTTTTGAGCAACCTACTCTACTGAGAGGTGTCCCTGTCATTGCACGGGGGTTGGAAGTGGATGACCTTTAATGTCTGTTCCAACCCAAACCATTTCATGTTCTTGTGCTAGCTAACTCAGGCTTCTTCCATCACTACCGCATTTCTAGTGAAGACAGTGCCTAGAAAGAAGCAGTGTAATTCACAGACAACTTGTCAAATAAATAAAGCAGTGAATTCCACTAAGCAAATTTTCAGAATTGTAATCCTCCAGGTTTTCAGTCCTCTTCAATATCACAGAATCACAGAATGGCCTGGGTT
>PPHD01000385.1:35228-68930 GCA_002909625.1 Bambusicola thoracicus | reverse complement strand
AAATAAAATAATATTATTTCTTCACAAAATAAAAAGTAATTATTAGTCCTTGACATGAAATCTGTATTTTATGTGATCATCTGAGTTTACATTTAAGGTAGGATTATTTTCAACAAGGCACATATATATCTAATCTTAATTTATTTACTGCAAAGAGGTCATATTTTTAATTTTAATTTGGTTAACGTACATGTCTTATTTCCTGATTAGGTACGAGAGATTTTATTTTATTTGGTTCCATGTGTTGATAGCAACATAAACATGTTGATTTTTAAATAATTAATAGAATCATAGAATGGCCTGGGTTGAAAAGGACTACAGTGATCATCTAGTTTCAACCCCCGTGCTATATGCAGGGTTGCCAACCACTAGACCAGGCTGCCCAGAATTACACCCAGCCTGGCCTTGAATGCCTCCAGGGATGAGGCATCCACAACCTTCTTGGGCAACCTGTTCCAGTGGGTCACTACCCTCTATGTGTGTATATATATATATATATATATATGTGTGTGTGTATATATACGTATATGTATATATATGTATATGTAGATGACATTTATGATTCAGGTAGTAAGTAAGTTTTGTGAGATTAGGAGAAACATGGTATATTTTAATTGCAGCCATGTTAGAGTCAAAGTACCTGCCATGGTAAATGTATAACCTTGAACAAGCTCAATTTCCTTTGTCTCTGAATGCACCTCAGCAAAAAGTTCATGCTCAAGCAGAGCTGTGGCTCTTGCTTTGAAGGATTCCCCTGCTTTTGGGATCCCTCACGTGAGTCATTATTAGAGCGGGATCTCTGTACTCATCTTGAAAGATCAGATTTTTAAAGAATGTATAAAGTCCTAAAATTAATTCAATTTTCTTGACATTAATTAATTGCTTCATGGCTGTGAGAGCAGTGTCAGGGCACAGGGAGGGTGAGAAGCGAGGAGCTGAAAGCAGTACCATAGCCAGCAGGGCAGCATCTTTCCAGCCAAGCCTGCTGCCCCAGCAAAGGAGAAGGGCAGGCCAGAGATGGTGGTTAGGTTCAGTCTGAGGTACAGGTCATTGGGAAAGCTTGTGGTGGCAGGCAGGTCAAGTTGGGAAGTCTGCAGGTTGGGATCAGGTCTCATGAAGGTAGCAGGGGTCAGGCACAGCCCAGCAGGTGCGTTTGCCATGATGGGGAGCAGTCTGAAGTCAATTTGAGGAGTCCAGCTGTCCAGATCAGTGGATCCATGGCCAAACACAGGCATGACTTTTGAATATGCTAGGAGATTGGGACTCCAATAGTGTAGCTCAGGCAGGGAATGTACTCTCATGCCTGAGCTGAAAGGAAGCTCCTAGGCCTATGGGGAGAGGGCTTTGGGAGAGGATTGTCTGTAACCTCAGAACTGTCCACTCCATGTCGCAGTACTGGAAGTATGGATTTGTGGCACTAGGAAATGTAACTCTGTTGTACCTGAATCACTGCTGTGGTATCACGACTAAAGAAGTTATTACTGTGAAATATTTGTACACTCATCTCCAAACTTAGTACTAAAAGGTTGTTCATCATAGGACACTTGACTTGTCAGCATTTAGGAGCTTAACAAATGGAGGACACGCTGTTGCAAAAGTGAGCCCAAATTCATTAAGAGGTAGAATCAATAATTCCAAGAAAATAGTGTGTTTGTCATATGATGACTTTTGGAGGTTATCAATGAGACATTCACAACAGGTAGCTGAAATATGAGGAAGCACTTGCTTGAGGAAGCATTTTTTTTTTTAAACATGGTTTGAATCACCTTCCATCTCAGTTTGCAAAATAACTTTCATGCAGTAACATTCCTTATCTAGATCTATTTGGAGTTGAACTAACTGATGAACTCATTATTTTCTGTTTGAGAGTGGATATGATATATCCAATGTCATTGATTCTCTTTCGTGTCTTTAATCCTGAATGCCAATTCAAAATATCAGATAGATAAAGCTGAAGTGACTCAAGTAATTTCATCATGAGCAAGGCAAAGCTGGTTTCAGGATCAAAAAAAGTCTGACCTGTAAGGCATCCAATATCTCTCCCTGCTTTCAACAACTTTTCAGGAATTTCAAAGCCCGCTGTCTGTTGTTTCAGTGTATGTATAGTATTCTGGCTAGGCTTTAGTTAATATGTTGAACAAATATATATTACTTAAATATCCTGAATATCCTGATTTAGTGAAGACCATATTCCATGACTGATAAGTGTTATACCAGCGAAGATGCTTATTTTACAGTAAAATCTGTTCACAACAAGTACATTACTTATACTCTGAAGTAACTCCAATCTTTAAGACAGCTGAAATAATAATATGATGAATAGATGTTTCCTTGTGACTTTTTCTATACATCTATTATCAGTCCCCAAAAATTCTTTTATTTTTCTTTTTTTCCTACCAGGGTCAACATATTTTAGAAGACTAGTTACCTTGATTCTTTCAAGATCAGATCATTCTTTTTCTTGGAATCTTAATATAGTGCTTGTTTGTTGTTGGATTCCTAAGTTAAATGATTGTCTGTTGGTACTGCAGATTTTTTTTCCTTAGAGACAGCATTGAGACAGAATAGTATGCAGAACAGCAAACAGAACAAGTTAATTGCAAAAGTTTCTAATTAATCCATTTTATAAAGTTTTCTGTTGAGTTCCAGTCAGGCTATGTACAATTATTTTCTATTCCAATGCCAAACATTTTAATTTGAAATTACAATGCATATAGTGGAATGACTTGACCTTTAAAACTAACTGGGAAACATGGAAACACCTGAAAACCATAACCCATAATGTTCAGTTACAAACTTCATATTTTTCAAAATAAATTTCACCACTCTATTTTATTAAATAAGTTTTACCCGTACAGTTGAGATTTTCAAGTGCTCACTTCATACCAGAGAGGAAAATGAGGATAATGTAGTTACCTTTTATATTCTTTGATAGCAGTACTTCCTGAGAACAGGGAGAATGTCAAGCACTGCTATAGGTACTTCTAGTTAAGTATTACTATTCTTTGAGGAACAGTCTATGGGTAAGCAGAATTAGAACACATAGACAGATTATCTGTAATTCCAAGTATTTTACAGGTCTGTAGTTCTGTTGTTTTCTTAAAGGAAGCCTAAGTATTGAGTAATTAATGTCTATTTATAATATTCATACGTTTTGTCAACTGTAAGTAGATAATAATTAAATGTGTTATGCAAAACAAAAAAATGTAACTGATGATTCCTTAATAGGTTCTACGTTCATGGAAAGAATATGAACTTGCAGTAATTATTATTAACTATGGGAAAAATTTGTTAGAATTCTCACAAACAACCTCACCTGGCCAGCCAGGAGCTACAGAAACTGAAGAAACACACAAAATTAAGGTAACTACTCTGATATTCATTTTTTTTCTTTGATTTCAATATGCCATTCTTTTATTTTAAAGACCTTATTTATTAGCTGCATGGCAAACAGGTATACAGGTATTAGACCAGAGAGATTATTGCATTACAAATGAGTAATGAAATAAAGACCTTATCCATGCCCTGGGCTTACAGAAGGGCTCCAAGAGGAAGGATGGGAGTCAGCCCTTAAATGGGGTCTAGGAGGGGTGCAGCCTGGCTTCACCCCTTCCGGTCACTCAGGTGAAATTGCGTTCACCTGTGCCCCTGCAGCTGAGTCAGTGCTTGCCTCAGGTGGTCAATCAGACATTCAATCCGTGATTCAACACTTCCCATACATTAACTTTCTGTTTAGATTGTATGGAATAGGAGTTTTGTTGTAGAGTAGGAGTTCCCAGGAATACAGACAGCTGAGAAGCTTCTTTTTCTAGCCATCTGTTAGGTCCAGTTGCAGACTGCAGTAGGTACAAGGTCCCATTTAGTTAAACTGGAGAGGAGTTAGCAATAATACTGTTCAGAGCCATTAGATCAGATATCAGTACCAGCATCCTTAACTGATCTGCAAATATGGTTTCTGCCTGAAAAGAAATGCTTTATTGGGCAGGAAAAAATCTATAGGACAGGAAAATCAAAAGTGTCATGAACAGTGTAGAAATAGCTTCTCATTTTGTGTAGCAGCTACTTGAAACTGAATCTAGTAGGATAGTAGATTCAGTTTCAAGTAGGATAGTAACTTGGGAATGTATAGAACAACAACAAAAAAAATCTAAATGAAGGAAAAAACATTAAACCTCAAAGACCTCTATACATAAATTATGAAGAGATGGAGTAGGTTGCAAAGTTTCCTACAACTTAGGTTAAAGTGCTGATTCTATATACTTAGCTGAGAGATTTTACTAGTGAGGAGATTTGAAAAAGATACAAGAAAGTAGGAATAATGAAGCAGGAAGAAAAGAAGCTCTGAGAGCATGAAAAGAGATAAATTGAGGAGAGGAGCAGCAAGTCAATCAGTTTACAGGGGTGGATTTCTGGAAAAACAAAATTTATTGTAGGACACTGGTAGGATCCAGGACAAATTTCCTCCATTACTGCTGAATTTGTGCTGGCTGCACTCAGACTCATATTAAAAAAAAAAAAAAAAAAAAAGCTATTTAAGTTCAAGGGAATAATATAATACCTTGAGATAAATAGAACTAACTAAAAATTTATATTTTCACTAAAATGAAAATAAGAAGAACTTTGTTTCTTGAGGAAGTAAGTAAATAATCTACAAAAGAGTATTATTTTTCTGGAAAGCAACATATCTTGTCAAAAAGTCTGTCCAAATATGTTGCTGTAGTAGCTGGTAGCATGTGAGAGTTTGCACAATTTTTTTGGTGGCAGAGCACATCCACTGACTCCGTTGGGAAACCATCAAGAATAAATCATGGCCAAGATTTTGGAGCCATACTAAAAATGATAGGAACCTCAATTTTAACTCAACTGAAAAAGCGGACAATATTTGTTAAATCACCAGATGAAAAATTAGAAGATTTGGATTCGAATCTAAATTCCATTGTTGATGTGCTCTTTTTAGTTAGGTAAAAGCTACTTTTTAAAAAAGCTGATTATTTGATATTTCAGAACATTTCTGCAAAGACGTCCCATTTAGCTGCAATGGAAAAAGCAACAGAAAATCTAAGTGCTCTTGAATCAAATCTCCTAAGACTGACACAACCAGGTGGGTGCACTTTGTCATCCACCTTCTCTGTGTATATGTGCTTAAGTCTTAGAAGAGGAAGCACTTCTGTAACAAACAGGATAAAAACCATGATACAAAACTTCTGTTCCTCTGTGTTTGTGCTCCTGACACTGATGCCTGCATTCCTGCAGGACAAGTAACAGGATGAATGAATTCTGTAAGTTAACTGAAAATTACATTGATTATTTAACAAAATGATCTTCCATTCTTACTTAATAGAAAGTTAAACTAATGGGTTTATCAGTTAGAGAAGAACGAGTTTTCATTAACTGACAAATACTTGACTGCTGAAGTCTGCTCTGTTGCTAAAATAGGATAATTTTATACCAATCAATACAAGAACCTTCTGGTGAGACTATGCATAACAAATAACAAAGCTTAAAGCCATCCTTACAAATATGTATAGGTGATTTAGAAAAAAGAGCTTGCTTGTAGGGCATGCTGTTGAAAAGAAATATTGGCAAAAGCCTTTCTGTAGGATATCCTTAAAGTGAATCAATACTTACTATTCCAGTGATGGTAGCCTAAGAGAAAAATGAAAAAGAGCTGAATCTACATCTTTTGTAGAAAATGAAGGAAGACAAAACGTTTCACATACATTGCAATTTTACACTGTGAAATTTCAGATGTTTTCCTATTTAAAGTTTTTTGGGAATTACTTTACTTTCTTAAAACGCTTGTTTGAAATACTATCTTGTTGAACTTGTTTAATAGGAGAGAATACTAACATAGGCTGTGTCTTGACCTAAAAATAATAGTTAAAAATCTGCTTATCTTCTTGTCTGTTGTATTTGATTTCACACTATTTGCATGCAACAGACTGTTGCCACTGGAGAATGCAATTATTGATCCACTATCTCAAATGGTTGTTCCAGAATCCATTTTTAACCTTATTTTTTTCAGGGACTAACTACATTCATCTTTTTCAACCATGGAACTTGAGAACATTTACATAAGTGTGCTAGTCACTAATAGCATCGTGTTAAGTTCATGCTGTACATCTTTAAAAATAATGTCTGGACATTTTCTTACTGCACAAGTGATCTCCATAGATGATATATATATGAACCTTTGTAAGATGTGTGGTGAACTCCAGACATTTACTCATTAGTGTAATAGCTGGAAGTTCATCAGTCACATCCATAAGCTCTTAATGCCCAAGCAGCACAGATGCTTATGTTAGAAGAGGATAGCAAACTTCTGAAATTCTCTCTAGGTGACAGTGAGAGATTTAAAAGCAAAGTATACCAAAGCAGGATTTTGCTGGTCTTCAGTTATGAGTCCATGTACAATTTCTATTGAACACTGTCACTACTTGTCATAATGGATTTTATTTGTTTATTGATGTAGCTCGTGGATCAAAGCTTGCAGGACAGGAAGATCCTTTGTTCCTCTACCCTATAATTTCATGTTGGACATCAAACACTGCTTATCGAGAAGGTAGGATAATTGGCATCTATTTTAGTTGTAAAGGTTTGCTTTCTTTAGACAGTTTCCAAGAAAACAATCTTTTTACTGCTTGGAATAAACTCTTAGAAGCCTTTTCATCTTTTTATTTTCATATATTTAGAATCAATTAAAACATAGCTTAAAAATCTTTAATATGGTCACATTTAGAAATGTGAGGAACACTTAAGTATTTTAGTTTTTTAGTATTTAAGTTTTAAGTATTTACATATTTAAATTTAATACAGAAAATACTAAATTTAATATAATTTGAATAGTATTTTTTTCTAATCAACCTGAAAATGAGCTCATTTTTTAAACTTGTGCCAAGTTTTCTTTTCTTTTGGGGGGGTTACTATGGAATGATCTTTTAAAATTGATATACTTCATTTCCACACTGAATTTAGTTGCTGAAGGAAGAATTCTCAAAAGGTGCATACTCTTACAGTTTTGAAGAAGTATTTAAGTTTCTGCTATGGTTTTTGCTAATACAATTTTCTAAAATACTGTGATGTTTCTACACTAATGTGGCTGTCAATGAAGAGAACAGTCTGTGTGAATAGCATGCTTTTACTTTGTTTATCCTTGCTTTATTGTGTTTATTTCCTTTTTTTCTTGCATTTTCAGGCAAGTATACACTTGGACGTATTAAATATTATTATTTTATGCTTTAGTAGTATGCATTGTGTAATATAAAAATAGGTCCCAAACTGCTTTATCAGTCCATAGAATGCTTGTCATTCTAGAAGTGTAAATACAGTGAAATTGTGGTTCTGGCTACCCAGCCACTAAAATAAGTATTTAACAATGGCTACTGTGTATCATGTCTTATCTAACTTCAGTATCAGTACGCCTTTTCTTCATCAGTCTTCAACATAACATAAAAGTGTGCTGTGAGAGATAAACAGCTATAATTAAAGCTGAATTCAGAAACCTATTATATCATATCAGAAAAAAAATAATGTTCTTTATTACTGTATTGCAGTGATGAAATTCAGAAATAAATCACGTTTTCTTGAGTTCTTTATTCAAGTTTTGCATAAAATCCTGAACGAAGAGAAATTTCACAGTGTTCTGGAATGGGCAGAAAATGTGCAAACTTACTTGAAAAGGTAGGTCTCTGTTATAGGTAAATTATTACTTAGTTTCATCCATGTCATGGCTACAACAGAAAATGTGAATTGTATGTAGATCACTCTGTCCATGGAAATGACAACAGACGTGAAGAGCAGAATAACTATTTGATAGGAGAAATTCTTGGCTACAAAACACTCTTTTTCAACATAACCATCACTATTAGCTGTGCATTTTCACCAGCCATGGACAAGAGTCTGCATGCCATGCTCATAACAATCTGGTGGAGGTGACCCACTGTTTAACTGTTTTGACCCGCTACTACGATGGCATTGTTGCTGCAAAAATGTTGCCCATTCAATACAACTTCCTGTGTGATTACATCCAGTATTTGTGTCATAAACATTCAGCAAGCATGGATAAATATCAATGGGTGCCACTTTTTCTGCATGGAGGAATTAAATGGCACAGCTTTCCTTCATGCATATTTCTATATCACACACCATCCTGTCACGCTGCCTCTCTGCTGCCATCTGTTGCACAGCAACAAAATTTCACGGAATATTGGTAGGAAGGTTCAATCTCTGCTCCCATACCACCACCATCTGCCTCTGATATTGTGGGCCAAATTAATAGAATATGAGGTGTAACTTCTAGAGCAGTCCTCACATGTTGTAGGGAACAGGAATTTCTATTACAAAAAAAACCACAGAAGGATTGAAGTTTTGGATATAAGGAATTTCTCATCATTTGTCCATAGCTGGATGTTAGGAAAGTGAGATAGTTGTTACCTATCAATTCAGATTTGTATAATGAATTTTGGCGGTGAGCACTCTCTCTTTCTGAATAGGAAGAAAGAAAAGCTGATGAATTTACAAATTCTAGTGAAATATGAACTGCATGTGCCTTACCTGCTCCCAGAGATAACCCTTTAAATATCAAAGGAGTTTAACATGATGATGATGATTTTATCATTATTATTTGTCAGGAGGAACAAACATGTTCTTGGTATCAATGAATCTCCGAGACAAAAAACAAGTTCTCCCAGTGAGCCTGAGCGCGCCAAGAAGTGCGATGTAGGAGTTGAGGAGTTCCAGAAGGTGAGTTTTATTTCTAAAGAGTCACGTTTGTCTTTACTTGGCAGCAATGCCATAAGCACAAATATATTGTTTTAAAAGCTGTCTTATAAAAACTACAGATGGAGACATGCATAATTGCTAAAATTTGAGATACAGACTCCAGCCCTCAGTGAACCTCTGCGCAGGAAGAAAAGTTCACATTGGATTTCTCTGAAAGACCAACTGTTGTGAGGCATTTCAGTCAGAGCACTGAATTCCCAAATCAGTGAAAACTTTAATCTTCCCATTTTAGAAAAACAAATAAGTTAATATGAAATGACTTGGGTACCATCACATTAAGAAAGAGAGATCAGTTTTGGCTTTTTCTTTTTGTGCAGTGTGTTGTACATTTTATAAGTAGTTGTTCATCATTAACTTCCTCTGCAGACATTCAATGGTGTTTTGTTTAGAATTTTTTAAAAGACTTTTTTTTTTTTTCTTTTATTCCAAGGTAAGACAAATCCAAATGGATTTGTATTATTTTTGAGGAAGAGGTTTTTCCCTCATAACCCTCTAGTGATGCTGTAATGCTGCTAGCATCTCAGATAGATGAAGTAAAGGCTTCTGTCTGTTTTTGCATTATAGATTTTTACTATTTCCTATTTATAATAGGAAAAAAAAAAAACAACAAAACAACACAAAAACTCACATTATTTTTGAGATAGAAAACAATGGCATATGAAAGAAAATTTGGAGACCTGTCTGGATCTTAACATCAGTATTTGATACATCTCTTACAGAAAAACTGTAGAGTTTTCAGGAATATTGCGTATTCTTTTCCTGCCGTATTTTGAAAAGCAATTTGAAAATTTATTTTCTGTTCTATTGCATTATTGCATAATCCAAACTGCTGTATACCTCAAGTAATTGATAATATAGGTATAAGTATTTAAATTTTAAGATTGTCATAGAATATTTTTTTCAAAGAGTACGAAGACCTCACCTTTAAAGAAGCAGAAAGCATCAGCTTTGAAGAAACAAAGAAAGGAAACCCCGAGTCCTACTAGAAAAAGGCAGACTCTTAGACAGTATTTTATGAAGCATCCAACCATAATTAAATCACCAGAAGCACAGAGGTAAATGAATATAAACTGTCAGATTTATTTACAGAAAAAAAGAAATACAACAAGGCTAAAAACAGGCAGAAAAACATTTGGGGATGTTAAAGGGATTTGTTTACAGTTTATCAAAAAGACAAAAAATTGAGATGTGATTTGACTACAGCATCATTATGCATCTTCATAAAGAGAAAATAGCAGGTCATGTGGAATTGTTTGGTCTGGCAGAGAAACAACCACCGAAAAAATCTGTGACTGGAAATTAAATCCAAGCATCCACATTTGAAATGGAATGCTTTCTTCAAATTGAGGATGGTTAAGCTACTAAAACAAAGCAATAAAAAGAATGATCCAAATTTACAGTAAAATAGTAGATCCTCCATCTCCTGAGCAGACTGTGTGAAGCACACACTGCATTTTGTATAATAATCTGTTTGAATGATTGAACTATAAGTAAATTCAGACATAGAGCTAAACTTACTTTAAGTACTAAAACAAATATCTTACTGAATGTAGGATTTAGTGTGTGCTAAACATCCTTAAGATGAAAAGCAGAATTGATTTTCTTGACTGAAGCAAAAATCATTTTGCTAGAAATGTGACTTCTCAGTTAAATACAAGTCTGTTTGTATGTAATGGGATATTTCTGTGTATTTTTATCATGCTTTGGAATTCTAGATCTTTGAGAAAACCCAGTTTCATTTTTTGCTACTGCTTTTTTAAATTTATTTTAGGAAACATAAGGAAGAGTTACAAAAAGTAGCTCATAACACCTTAGTGGTACTGCTGAAACCAGCTGTGAGTAATTACTTAAACCGAAAGAAGTTTCATCAAATATGTCTTGAAGAGATGCCTTGGAAGTCCCAGATGAATATTTATCTGGCGATTGCACACTACAACTTATTTAAAAAGAAGCTAGCAGAACAATATAATATTGGAATTTCTGGTTCACATCATCAGGACAGGTATGTCTTACTGAGTTATCAATGTTTGCTATTAATGTTGGTTATTATTTTATTGCCATTAGGGCAAATAGATTTAATAATAGTATCATCAGTCAGCTTACCTTATGCGCAATTCATCTTCCACATACAAAGGAATTTACAGTTTAACATATTTTGACTTCAATTATGTGACAGGTGGCATGAACATTTTTGATAGCTTACTTGACTGTTCAGGTTTTATGTCTTCTGAAAGTTTTGGAATGTACTATACTGCAGTGTTTTTTGGTTGGTTGTACCTTTCAGCTGTTCATCTGGTTGCTAAAGCAGATAAAGACAATGAAAACTCACTTTGAGAAACTGAATTTTGTGTGTGCTTATGTAAAAAAAAATTCTTTCTTCTTCTTCTTCTTATTATTATTTTAATTCTCTTTCCTTCCATTCTGCAGTTACAATATTCTAGATCCTGAAATATTCTCATTAAATAATTCTGGAACTGTAGTGGTGAGAGAAGCTGTGGAGAATAACAGAAGAACGTCAAATCCTCTGAAGTCACCTTCAGAACTGACCAAAAAGCAAACATGTAAGAACTACTAATGGATGCATGATAGTTGGTAAAGAATAAATAATGAAACAATTCTAAACATATCACAGATTAAAAAAAACAAACAAAAAACAAACAACCTTTCTTCCTAACTTCTCCTTTTAAGAGACTTTCGTTTCAGAAAGGTTCTTGTGAGCTCACCAAATGGTGATTTCTTCCTTAAGTTTGGTGACTTCTAGGATTAGTTGTGTTTTGGCTTTGAGGATGACAACTAGCTGGTACGCATTATTGTGCTTTCTGCTTCGTCTTCCTCTTAAGTAAAAGCATCTTATATTTTAAATATCACAACCTTATAAATATGATAACCCTAACTTTGGCATTTCCTAACACTTAACTATTTAGCTGGCACAAAAATCCTAGCTGTCTGATAATATTTTCTTTCTTGCGTTTTTGAGAACTTTAACTCACTATTAACCAGTGAACTTTCTGTCCTCAGATACAGATAGATCTTCTCAGCACAGCACTAAACTGTGGGGAAGAGATACTCCTCAAACTCAAATGACAAATGATATGGAAACATCCATCTCACTTTCTCCCAGAGAATGCAAGCAGTTTCCATCAAATACCATTTTATTGGACCATTTTACAAAAATCTTCCTACATTTAAGAAGAGCAGCGGTAAGATATATTTTCTTACTAAAAATTTTTTCCTACTAAATACTGCATGACAAAACTTACTACTTTTTACATGTAAAAAAATCCTAAGACACTTCAAAAAACTTTTTTGAGTGGGGAAAAAGCAATGATTGCTCATCTTCTGCAAGATGTGCAGTACAATGTATCAAATGTTAGAGGTATTACCTATCCTAATGTATCCCAATCAAATATATAATAATGTATATGTGTTGTTTGTTTGTTTTTTAATTTAGACTTTTTATCTTTCCCTTTCATGTTTGTTAAATCTTTCTCAAATACTTGTGGACTTACTTTTCTTTTTATAGGTCAGAGTGGGTACCTTGCTAGTATAAAAAGAAAGACCAGTGATTGAAAGGAAAAGTAGGCTGACTAGTCTTCCCATAAACCTTCATAAAACCAAGTAAAAAATACATTTTTAGGTGATATGAATTAATTTGTTTTCTCATTCTCACACCAGAAGCAACAATTAAATAGTATTATTAATTAGTTCTTCCATGAAAAATTCCCAAATTAAATTTTTGCAATGCCTTATATAAACTGAAATTTTGAGAATCTGTTATTAACGATGAGTTGTTGAGTGTAATTTTGAAAGGTTAATCCTGCATAGGCTCTGCAGTGAAAAAATGAAGCTTTTCATTTCTGTATTTCTGAAGTATAATTCTGAATGATATGCACAGGTTCTTGCTCACCGCGGAGGCCACTGGACATTGCTTCAAAATGCATGCAGAGAACTGTGGAACTATACTCAAGAATCACAGTCTATTGCTAACCATTCCTATTCCCACAAGGATGCATTTCCCATTACCAGGGAGTTTCTTAGGAACACAGTTTGGCAGCCATTTTATTTGGCATCAGACATGATTATTGATATGATAACTGAACTACAAGCAAGCAATTCTCTTAAGGTAAAAATATGAAGAAGATGTATCCTTTATTATCATGCCTTTTGTAGAGACAGTTTTCCTACTCTTTTTTTTATATTCTCACATCTCCAAGTTATTTTCTGTTAAATGTTTTTAGGCAAGCACAATATTTTCTAATCTTTATAGTTTGATTTCTCCTAAAAACATTTTTGACAGTAACAGGTAGAATAATGGATTTTTTTGGTTTTGTTTGTTTGTTTTTTGCTGTAGATTGTGGAGCCTGAAGGAGATTTCTGCATTCCCAGTTGCTTAGGAGGTATCACTGATGAGAATGGTGGTTCGAATCTTCATCCACAGTCTCCCCTGGATGATGTGAATGTGGTTGACTTGAAATGGATATGTAATCTGATTCTTAAAACATTAGAATTTTTGTATCAAATGAAGAAATGGGAAGCACTGGTACACATAGCTTTGCAGTTTAATGTATTTACACAGTAAGTTAGACCAACTCTGTCAAAAACTAAAAAGCAGCATTATACGTTTAGACATACTATTATTTTGATTAGTTAACTATTCTTTGCTTTTTCTTTCAGTGAGAGATATACAGAACAAGTGAGTCCATTGCTGGTGTATGCTCAGAGGCAACTACTGGGAAGGATACAGCAATTCAGTGGCCCTGGCAGTCATGAATCTCATTTCACAAAATATCTATCCGATAATGCAAATAAGGTGAACCGCAGATTTCTTTTTTTGGGTACTACCTGTTAATGCCAACTAAATATAGAAAAGTATGTTCGCTGATTAGATTAATATGGCTTTCCATAATGTTCATGAATAGAAAATTAAAATAAGAAATTAATGAACATAACTGATTGAAGTGCATGAGAGAGTTTTCATGATATGATTCCCACAGCAGCAGAGGTCTGGACTTGCTGACCCAGAGAACATTTCTTCCATGCATTATGTACTCATTCTATATTATGAGCCTAAGTCTAATTTCATGTTAGTTCTTGATGCTGCTCTTTTCACTGGAAAACATTTATTTGGATGTTGCATAATCTTTGTGATTAATTAAAAGTAAATACAAAGAAATTGCTTTCTTTCCACATTGGAACACTGCTTTTAAATTAACCACATGAAGTTATCCCAAACATTGACAACACCAAGAAAAAACATGCAATAATTTTTTATAATAAACAAAAAAACCCAGCTGCTCAGCAAGTGCCTTTCACTAAGAGACATGGCTTTCTACGTTTACTAAACTGATATCCTTATTTCCATTTTTTGTGAAATTACCCATTGAAAATAAGGGTTTTTTAACTCTATTTTTAAGAAGCTGCATGATTTATATTCTTTATATATTTCTATTAACAAAAGTAGATACAGGACACAAAGGAGAAGGGTGAAGTGGGGTTTGGAAATCCAGCTAGGCATAGTTCTGAGTTTGTTTTGGGTTCAGGATCCGCTGCCTTGCCTAGAGACAACTTCTGCGTAATACCTGCAAGGCACTCAGAAGGCACTCAGGGCTTGCAAAGGGAGCTGAGGATATTCTATGAATCTCTGATTGTACACCACTGTGATCTGAGCAGTGTGGAAAAGCAATCATAGTTATGAAAACGTCTTAATTTACAGAATGAAGGCTAATGTCCTTTAGTAGTAAATAAGGAGTACTCAAAAAAGACAGGATCAAGTTAAAAATTAAGAGAGTATGGCTACATTTTGCCATGCTATTCAGGGAGACTGGAACTAGCTCTGAATTGATTTGTTATTTCCTGAAGTGATGTGGCTACATCAGCACAACTAAATGCTAGATTAGCCCTGTATAAAAGCTAAATACGCTTTTATGGAAGTATGCCTTTCTCACAGAGTTAGACTACTGTTATTTGCTTAGAGTTATTCTGGGTATCCTTCCTTAGGATGACATTCTGCTTTGGAGGCAGAGTGCTCTTCAGGCATACATACACTTTTGGTTATTTTCAATTTGTCCAGATTAAGAAAGGTAGAGTGTTTGCTGAATATCAATAGCTTGCTTACAATTATGGCAAACACCATATGAAGTGCAAGTTTAATTCATTAATATGAATTGTTTATATTTTCCAACTCTGATCCCCAAAGATATAAAATTTGAGATATAAAAATTCACACTTACATGATATATCTGTTTAAATATTATGAATATTTTACCCCTTATTAACCTGAATACTAGTAATGAGTCATTAGTGTTTTTTAAGTTAGTCCTCTTTAATTTTGTGTTATATGACAAATTAGATGTTTAACTATAGACATGAAACATTTGTCTTTTTTTTCTAAATATTGTTCAATGATTACAAAATAAAACTTGTTTTTTGTAGTTGAGCTGCAGAGACTACATAGGGCAGAATCTACAGCTACCTGTTGCCCGTTCTGCTAGTATACTGGTCTTTCCTGGCTGTTTTTTCTGTCCTGAGATGAAAAATGATTATGCAGGTCAGAGCACATTTCAATGTCCTGAGTTGTATTTTCTCCAAAACCCTTTTTTTTTTTTTTTTTTTTTTAAATCCTCCTCGCTATTGTGTTTTTTATTTTCCTTCTTACTGTAGGCCTTCCATTCTTCCTATAATATGTTTCTTTGAATATAAGTTTAGTCTTTAAATTATTATTGTTGATATTTTGATTGGATAATAATGCTGTGAAGACCTTTCCAAATATGTTCGGACTGCTTCCAGAGGCAGAGAAGAGCATTTGTTGTCCAGCAGTAGATGGCCACAGGATTTTGAGTAAGCTTGGTGGTCTTTGCTCAGTTTTCTGAGGGTGTTTTTGAGTACCAAGCAATATACCTAGAAGTTAATGTGAACCTTCACTGGTATTGGTAGAACTAATACAAAAATTGAGATTGACAGAACACCTTTTTTACATGTAAAGATGTTATTTCCAGTCAGTATTAAAATGTTCTAATTGCTGATGTAAGTTTGTAAAACGTAGTTCCTCATGCTAGAGATGTCAGGACGTTTCACAGAAGGTTTTGCGTGCAATTCAATGGAGGAAAGTCATTAAATGATAAATAATGCTGCAGAGTAGATAATATTATGCATGCAGTGGAGATAGCATACCAGCTGACAGGTTCAGTATGGAGAAGCTACAGGAATTGTAGTAAGTAGGAGCAACAGTTGTAAATAAATATTTGTTCCCATACTAAAGACATCAGAATCCAAAGAAGAGAGATCAGCTGATACATGTTCAAAACAGATGGAATTCATGGAATGTAGGTGTCATGTGACAATTAAAATTTCACACTGAAAAAGACACAAATGCTCAGAAGTGTTGTTCCTGATTGTTAGTATTTTGCTTTAATTCATAATCTGACAGGAAACAAAAGTGACAATTGCATTAAGATAGTTTTGGTGTTAGTTTATGGAATACAAGTGGATGTATGGGTTGCTTTCCTAAAAATATATGCTTATATATAGCAAAATTATTCTCCGTAACTGTTAATTTCTTTTAGATGGCAGTCAAGCTAAACCCATAGTTTATGTGCCTCTTGATGTAAAGGATGCACTGCAGTGTTTTAGAGAAAGTCTAAAAAAATCTAAATATCACAGCAGAGCATTGAGACACAGCAGAAAACTGCTTTCACTTTTTCTTGCGTACACACAAGGTGAGTATTTCATTGCAGTGTTTCTCACTCAGCAGTGAAGTGTGTTTGCAGTTAAAATATTACAGAGCAGAAGACAGTTCTTCAAAAAATGAATTATAATCATCATTGAGAGTCAGAACTAACATACCATATTATGTATGAAATTCTTTAAATGTAGGTTTTAAGTTGGATTTCATATGATTTGTGCCTCTCAGTTGGATGGTAAAATTTTTTCTCATACAAATATGTAACTTGTTTTTCTGTTTTCAAACCTCCATTGGAGGACTGACTGGCAGCTCTTATCAAGCTTATTTTCTTTCGTGGCCTTCGTTTTCATTTCGATGTGCTCCCTAATGAGTTATGACCAGTGAGCTTGATTAGAAGACACACTGACAGAATCAGAACATAGGAAACTAGATTAAAAGAGGGCACAAAGGAATCATCTATTTCTTTGAATAATGCGACATGGAAGTATTCTTGGTGCTAGAAATAGTACAATACTTTACTGAACTGTTCATATAAATTGCTTTTCCGATCTAGAAAATGTTGGAAGAACAATCAGTCAAATCTCTCCAGATAGAAGGCTGGAATTTAATGTGGGAGCCGAATTGGCGTTTCTACCAACACCAAGTGACCCTTCTCAAGAAAAATTTAATTTCTCCAGTAGCGTTGAGAGTAAACCAATACCACAGTCACAGCTTCCATTAATTGTCTCTTCTTATGAACAAACAATTGGTAATTGCATTTTATAAATTTCTGTTTATGGCTAACATTTATCACCTTTCTACGTATTTGGGTTCATTATCTGTTTATTCCAGTATTATTTTCCTCTATCAGACAGCTATAACTGTGTGGAAGATGGTCTCCAGAAATACAAAAGCTCTCTCTTAATTCTAAAAATGTACGTTAGCTCCAAAACAAAGCATTAATTGCTTGTCACTTCTGCAGTATCTTTTCATATGAGAAAGTATTACTTGTGTGGTGTCATGCTGATTGATCCCAAATTAAATATCTGTCATGTTCAAGGGAGTCATTTTAATTTCATGATACACACACACACACACATATATATATATATGTATGTGTGTGTGTATATATATATATGTGTGTGTATATATATATATACCCCTAGGAAACAGATATTTTGTGTTTACATTTGAATATGAGAACAAGTTATTTTGTGTGTATATTACCTTCTAATAAGGCTTTACTCATATATTTACAGCTCAGCTTGAGAATGTTTCCTCAGTCTAAGAAAACAAAAATAAAACAGTTTAGGTAAACAGACCTGTAAACATGTAGTAATCTAGTTTTTAAATTTAGTAGAAATAAGAAATTATACATTTGAATGCAAAATATACGAGCTTCGTAAATCTTAAAAACATATTCATGCAATGAAGGCATGCATCGGCATGTAATACTTTTTATGCAAAATTTGTTCAAGATTCAATAACTGACTTAATGTGATGATATTTTTTTCTACTTCATTATATAATGGATAACAGAAATTCTTGAAGTAAACAACCAGAAAGACCTCAAAGTTCAGGCTCTACATGAACTCGGAAATCTTCATTTTTATGCTGGAAACAAAAGGTACAGAATTCTTGGATTAAAAAAGAACATAGATTCAGTTTTTAAAATTGTCATTCTTGCTCACACAAACTGTCTAGTTAAAGTTCCTGTGCTGTTTTGAGGTCTGTATCACTTCTTTCATCTATCTCACTAGCTATATTCTGTGAGATTTTTCTCTGGCAATGGTTTATCTTTCTTTGCTGACTAATTGTAAGATTAAGCATTGCTATATGTATTTAGGAAGTAACATTTATCTCATGTCAATTTAATCTTGGTGAATGTCCAAATGAACATGTTGACTTTTTGTCAAAACTGTATTTCTGTTTTTGACCTAATCGGAATGAGCTCTAACTTGGTCAGAGGAGGTAATATGAATCTAGCCTTATCTTCTGATTTAGAAAATGTCAGCGATATGATGAGTAAATGTTTTTATGTGTTACAGAGCTGCTTTTAAATATTGGTGTCAAGCCCTTGATGAAACACTCAACATTGCTGATATTCTTAACACCTGGCAAGAGTTAGGCTTTCCAAAAAACGCTACGGAATGCTTTGCAGTTGGAAGATCTACTGATATTTGTCAGAAATTTCTTTCTCAGGCTGGAATTTGGGGATGTTTGCATGCAGCCGTTTTAGTAGCTAAGATAGCTCAGTAAGTATTTGATTATTATATTTGTAAATATCTATATAGGTTTATATATTTCTTCCTTATTTTAAAAGAACTGCTAATCCAGGACATTTGGCAACTTGAAATTAATTTAAAATACTGAAGAGTTGCTATAAAAAAGACTCAACAAAAGAAGAAAAATTTCCTTTCAGAAAGAAAGTTGCTCTTTTGGAGAAGGGTGTTTGTTCCCTTTCCTGTAGTGCTCGTCTTTGATCATAATTGCAGCTGTATATTATATGGAGAGATCTTGGAAATAAAGCAAAATGATAAAGAGTCATAAGCGCAAGGATTTCACAGTCTTATTGATTTTCAATTGAAATATCACATCCCCCAAGTCATTGCACATATTAAATATTAATGTATCCTTAGGACAGATTTGCTGCCTAAAGTACTCATTTTCTGGTGAATTACAACTAAATAAAATTTGAGTTACTGTATGAAAGTCTGCCATCAATAAACACTTCAGTCCAGTACTGCTTAGCTGCTGGTAAAACACTACAGATGTAACTCCGAGCTGTTCCTCAATATATTATGTATTATATAAAATGTACGAAATTTAAAACTTAGAAGTATTTAAGCCAGTTCCAAGTGACCTTAGAAATGTTATTCCCATGAAAAGGCAGAGCTTTATCTAAGTGAACTGTATAGGCTGGCAAGCAGGTCCTAGTGATAGCACTGTAAAATATATGTAAACCCAAGTACTTTTGACAGCATTAACATAGGTATTTCAGCATGAAATGGCATCGTGCAGCTCAGAATTATTACTCCTATGAAAAGGAGTGAGTTCACATGGATTCTAAACCACCTTTGCACTCTTCTAATTCTGAGCTGTGATGCAGCCTCAGGCTCACAGCATGACCCAATCCTGAGCTACTTCTTAAGGTTCTTGTGGTCCATGTTTGCTGCACTTTATACTGTGCCTTTACTTCTACTATATCCATTCCAAATCCTGGTAGGGATCTGAATGGAGTATTCTCTCAGCTTCTCCCTTAGGAAGAGCTTTTCTCAGACTCGCATTGGGCTGTTAGCCATCCTTAAGTTGCTCTTTCTGTAATAACTTATAACTGTAAAATGCACGTTAGAGGACTCTAGTATTGTATTAAATATTTTGAATATTATAGATCACAGCAATACCCTGCTACCATGATCATTTAAAACTGGTGAGGTAGTGTGTGTTTCATTTAATCTAGGTGAACAGCTACCATGTGAAAGTCCATGTGTGCTAGGCTTCCCTTATGGAAATAAATACACCTTATAAACATGATTTATCTTTCTAGTTTGGAAAGAGATTAACTTTACTCTTAAATTGCATATTTTTCTTCCATCACTTTAAAAGGAATATAGACAACTTCTTTTATTTAGGTATGCTTTGGTCAAACGATTCTTTCTTTGCATGACATGGCTGAGCGCCTATCTACAGAAGAGGCAGCTGTTTTCCAAGGTGAAAAACATCTAGATTGTGTTAGTACCATTATTATGCTACATTAAAAAAAAGGGTTTAAATAATTTATATTGATGGACACATTCATATCTTTTATTATTTGTTGTACTTCAGGTATATAGCAACATCAAATGTGAGATTAAGAACTAAATACTGCCACTTTTCTGCTATACTCTTTAAGGTAAGGATACAGTTTCAGTTAGAATTTGCAAAGACCACAAATTGCTTCTAATATTTAAATCTCAATAACATCCTATTATAATATCTCTTTTCTCATTCTGATTGTAACAGAAAACTGGAGATCAGAGGTAACTGACAATTTATGCACATTAGATGTATTTATTCTGTTTTTAACAATATTCCAATTCTAAAGCCTAAAAATTATCACTTCAGTAAGACATGGGTCTCTCCAAGAAATAAGGAAATATTGAAAAGTGAAGATGACTGAAGTATTTGGCAGTCAAATATGTATTTTTTTTCTCTTGAAGTGTTTTGCTCAAGAAGAGAGGTGGATAGTATCAACAGGATACTCAGTCACTGAGCTGATGTACATTGTACAAAGTCTTCAAAGATTGTCATACATTTTCAAGCAGAACAGACTCTTTAGACTTTAAGGCATCAGTAATTGAAGTGATATTGGAAAAAATAATTGCAGGTATTCTGTCAGTCAGACTCCACTGAGCTCGATGCTAACCCATCTCAATGCAGCAACAGGAAGTTAGTTGGCCTCTACTGAAGCAAACCGATGCTAGTTTCTAACATCATCACGTGCCGGCTGTGATTGTGACTGTGTGACCTATTCTAGGTCATATTTAAAACCTTGTTAATTTCAGCAAAGGGAGAACAAGTTGAAGAAACAAAGGAATGAGGAGAATTATGATTAGCTTCAAGCTCTGTAAATTGCAGGTGGTACAAAGCTGAACAATTTTAATTCCTCCTTTTGACAAAAATAGTAGTAACAGTTTGCTACAGATATATATAATGGTAGAATTAATTGTGACTTGGCTAAATTGAGACTGATATTATTTGAGATAGGAGCACCTTGCAGGGTGAGAGTCTTGAAAAATATAGTCAGTTACTGAACTTTGCCAAGTTCAAGTCCATAATTTGTTCTGTGATGTGGAAAGCTCTTTTAAACCTTATTTAAATTCCACCTCTGGTATTGACTTCAGGCTTATTAATATCTGAGATCTGAGTATGTCTGTCTAGCATATATTTGCTAACTATGACACGATAAACACATTTGGAAAGGAATATCCAACATCAGAGACAATGTTAATGATCCTCCCTTCACAGAGATGAATGTTCAAGTTATATCACGTAAGCTGATTTGGACATTTAGACTTAGATAAAGGCTGAAGTAGGCTTTGGTTAGTATATTCTGGTCAGGTTGTATGGCACAGAGGTAGTGGCAAAGTGGAGCCTGCTTCCTACGGTTTTTATAGTATGCAGAGTACTTATTAATTCAGAAAGATAGCAGTACATAGTTCACTTAATTTAGGCATTTTAGAGGAAATGTCCTATTATATATAATTTGAAATACATTTTATTCAGAATGACTTTACATACAATATGTCAAAGGTTAAACCAGCCTCTAACTGGACTTAAATAGTGTGTCTCAGATATAATGATGGAGGTGATGACTGAGCAAGTGCTTAAGAGTAAGTAAAATCAAACTACGGCTCTTAGCTTGAGGCAAAAAAAGAAAAAGAAAAAAAAAAAAGAGGAAGAAAAGGACTTTGCCATGAAACATCTGTGTAAAGAGATTGAATATTCCTCCAAACTCATGCGGTGAATTTTTCCTTGGTATTTTCCTAGGCTGTGGAGTTGTTTGAATACATCACTGTATTATTTCAGTGTGCTGATCAGAATCTTATCCTAAGCATTATCAAAGTAGTCTTCAAGAACCCCTAGTGACTTACTAGTTTTTTTCCAGTACTTCATAAGATTTATTTGGGATGCTTTCACTTGGAATCTGAGAGAAATGCCATTGGCCCTTTAGGAAGATTTCTCATTGCTTGGGGAGTACTTGCTAAGGAATCTTTCATGATGAATTTTCTGCACCTAGATCAGTTTTTTGTTTCTGCTTGTGCCATGAAATGCTGTCCATAAATACAGCCTTATTGTTTTTTTTTTTTTCTTATCCATCAAGTTCACATAAAAATCAGTGATCGTTTTAAAACATATTTTTCACATTTTCATCCTGAAACAACTGGATACTTTGTCACTGACTTTGTTTCATTTTATGAAGTCATTTATGAGTCTCAAGAGTTAGAGATTTTTAGTGTTTCACCTAATGACTGTACTTCTTTTTATATGTAGTTAATTGCTTTTTCTTTCAGACTCTGTTTAGGGCCTCTCTTCCACATCCCACATCTGACTGTGACTTTGCACAGTATGAAACACATATGCTTATTCCTGGAATTGACTTGTTCTCTGATCGCTACAGAGCTGATATCTCCACCGTAGTTGCAAGTCTGAATTTCCTGATGTTTGAACTGCATTGTGCAAAACAAAATTTAACAGTAAGTATCATTTAATAGCATTTATTTATTTACCATTTTGTAACATTTATGACATTTTATTACATGATAGGATGTATTTATGACGAACCATGGAAGCTCTAGTAAAATAGCTCTGCGTTAGGTTCTATGGCAACGTTCTCACATTCTGTTATTACTCTGTACGGACTGCTTTTACACTTTCCTTCTTATGTGGATCATGTGGCCATTGCCTTCATTTAGTGACTGACCTCTTTTGGTTTAATCTAACTTCTTTCAAGGATGCAGTGCCATGCAGTGGAATAAATAGATTGTGTTGCTTACTAGTACTGAAAAGGGGCGGTTCTGAATCTGTTCCTAATTGCACCTCTATGCTCCAACAAATTTTCTTACACCTTGTCAGACAATTTGATAACCTTATAAGTCAACTCCCAGCTGGGAAAAGAAAACCTTTGAAGCAAAACAATAATACATATAGATAGATAATTTGCTGCTGTTTTAATGAGCTGAATACACTCAGATAAATGTCCTACAAGTGGCAGAGCCAGTGTGAGGGGATAAGATTGTGTGGCTTGCAGGACAAGTTTGGAGGTAGAGATGGAAGAGAGGTTAGAGAGGAGGTGAAGTGACAACATGCTCCTTTTTGCCAGCAAACCATTGGATTGATTTCTTCTGGAACTTCAGGTGAAGTGTCTCTTTTGTCTCTGGTTGATGATTCTTTCCACCTTTCTTTACCAGAGCTCACTTTGTTAGTGATTTTTGTCTAACCTGCCTTCAGTATGGGAGATCAAGGGAGACCAAGGAATAAACAGTTACCTGGAGGCAGGGGTACTTTATTTGTCTGCTTGCATTTTTGATTCTTTTTGCGCTTGCACTGGCAGATTATAGATCCAGGCCATAGATTATAGTCAAAGCAATAACAAATTCAGCAGGATGAGAGCTTCATTTCCACTGAATGCTTAATGTGAAGGAATGTTTTGGATGATGAGCACTGAGATGATTTGACATAAATCATAATATATCGACATTAAAGTTTTATTAAAAAAGAAAAAAAAGACTTTAAAGACTAATTTTGTAGAAGCACTACAGATTTCAGTTAGAAACAATATGGGTACAATTAAAATGTTTGCCTGAAGCTCTTGTAATCCAAATTCTGAAGCTATTCTATGAAAAAATAAAAGCACATTTCACATGAAAGTAACAAGGCTGTTACGATTTGTCTTTTCTGAAGGCTTTTATACAGTGTGTGCTTACTAGAAAGTTTTTTTTAACATTCATGTAGTTTTTCCCCACAAAAGCATTTAAAAAAACAGTACTGAAAAGCAAAACAAAACAAAATATAAACCTGAAGTTTTGGAGAAACTTTACATTGCATTTTGTAAATCCCATGTAACATAGTGCTAAATAATTAGGGGTGGCATTTAGCCTGCTGAAAAACTTTGTAAAATCTTTATCTTTCATACAGCATAAGGGAAATAGTGGTGACATCCTGGCATGTGGTAATGAAAGCAGTACTGCCTTATTATCAGTGTATTTGTGATATATAATTGTGATATACATTTCTGTAATTGAACCCTTTAGACCATTTATTACTAGATGACTTAATATTTTCCTACAGATTTTACCTCTGTTCACATTATACCAATACTTTGTTTCTGAGATTTGTAAGGACCCCGCTAAATGCATTGAAGGAAGAATCTTCAAGGTAATCAGAGAAGTTTTATTTTTCTCATGGCACATTGTAATTGAGATAAACTTTTCACTTCTTTGTTAAATATAGTTGTTGTATATAAAGGCATATTAAATCTACTGTGAAAAATGGTGCTTTAACATGGAGCTGGTCTAGTATTAAATGTGGAAGTTGGTGGCCCTGTCTGTGGTTGGGGGGGTTGGAGATTCATGACCCTTGAGGTCCCTTCCAACCTGGGCCATTCTGTGATTCTGTGAGCTGATCCTCAGTATTTCTTAATAAAACAGATTGCAGAATAGGAATACTTTCTAAATGAATAATATTTATATTCTCATTTTTTGTAGGATGTAGAGTAATGTAGAAAGTTTTATTATTGATGACTTACAGCGAGTGCTAAATAGTTCCATCATTTTTCTACTTTCCATTTAGCAGATATTAACATTAAAGATATTTTTCCCTCTTAAATCCATACTCATTGTTTCATGTTTTATCTTCTTCTGCTGTTCTCTTGTTTTCCTAAGTGCAAAACATAAATTATTTGCTCATAACGTTCACTTTCAGATTTGTTACCAGTATCATAGTGAAACCAGGTTGTCAGTGAGCAGACGTTTATGATTCCCACTGATGTTTGTTTGTTTTTCTAAATCCCCTTCCCCTTCTCTTCATGTAACTTGTAATTATGAGTCAAAGTATTATTGCTTTTAGATACTTTCAGGAAATGCTGAGATGGATTAGGGAGACTAGCTGAGTACGGTGAGATTAACAGGAATAAAGTGGCTGATCTTGGACTATGACTCAAAGTTGTAACTGCATGAATTAAGATCTTTTCCTTCCTCAGAAGTTTTTGAAGGTTATGATTTTTTTTTTACCTCTTTTTTTTTTTTTTTTTAAAGACCCATATTTGAGATTTCACTCAGGAAAAAAGGTAAAAGATTCCATTATAGAACATTCTCTATCAATGTACTATTCCAATAGCCAAATCTATTTGAAAATTACCTTTAAATATATCTGATTTAGAGTGGAAAAAAAGAGGATTTTTTTAAAACTTAAGCCTCTGTTATTTTTTTTACAGATTAAAGTACTTACAGATATAGGATTTTATACAGAGGCCTTTCATGAACTGTGTTTGCTTAATTGTGGAGAAAGAATCCCATGGAAAATACCAGCAGGATACAAAAAAAAAGAAGAAATAAAGGTAAACACCAGTTAAATATAACATCGAAATATTTTTTCTCTTCATTAAAGAGACATACAGATTTATGTTCTCAGCCCATTTAAGGTGGATGGCAAAATTCTCACTACCCAGGCAGGGACAGGACACTGGGGGCACCAGGCAGCTCCCGGGGGCTGGGCTGAGCCGGGGTTGGGCATGGTAGGGCTGTGAGGAGCTGGTGCCTGGCCCTCCTGCAGCCTCACTGGGACAGGGGCTGATGGGCCCTGGGGTGACATGGGGCCAATGGGATCACAGTAGCCAACTGTCTGAGCTAATTAATAGGGGAAATTACAACTAAGTTCATGATGTCAAATATTTACATTTAATATATTTGACAAGCAGTCAGACCACCAATGACTCTTTGTACAAACTGCATGGAAAGATAAAAGCCTGAAAGCAAGTCTTTTTCCTTAGAGCACAAGCTTCATTGCATTTTCACAAAGTTGAACTATACAGCGTTACTAACACCCTCACTGGAATTGATCCTGAAAAACTCACTACTTAGTGGCTACAGTAAGGAGTGTATTTAATCCTTACTGATGCTAATGAGATTAAATTACACCCCAAAGTTGTCTTAATTTGGATTTTGTGTCAATAGCTTACAGAGTCACAATGAGGTCTGGTTAATTTGGGCACCTGTATTTTTCTAATGGGGTTTGTAAATGAGCGTTTGGGTGAACAGCAGAGAAGGTTCAGTATTAGGACTCTTGTTAGGATGTGATTCAAGTGGAAATTCTTGCTGGACTCTTGTATGGCTCTCAGACTGAGGAGAAGGACCCGCTTTTCAGGGATTGACAGAGTTAGTATAGGGCTACATTTGGAGTTAGATTTTATGAAAGAATTAATAAAAATAACATAAAACACAAGTGACAGTTGTGTGTAGAGCTCTTAGTTAGGATGAAGGCTGGAAATGATCTCTATTTCTATCTTTCTCTTCCCCTCTGTAGACCGGTAAGTGAAAAGATAAGGAGTTTGTGAACAGGGATTGGAATTAGGGTTAGGATTCAGAAAACAAAGCGTGTGTAAGTCAAAGAATATCTGTAGTTTTTATAGCCCTCAAAGGGATTTGGAAGTCTTCAGTTCATCTTGACCTGGAGTTTGCCCTTTTCATTACATTCACAGATCTGTGTTCTGCTGAATAGCAGTGGAGTGATGTGCTCAGTCTGGAGTTAGCTTTGGGACTCGGGAATGTGAAGTACATAAATGGCAAATGGTAGCTGATATCTTTGCTAGAAGACGATTTTTGTTGGTTTACTTCCCTGCCTTCTTTCGATTCACGCTGAAGAGTCCTGGTGAATGGCATAGGAGATGTAGGGGTAGATCTGGGTTTCAGGTTGTTAAGAAATGTGAAGCCCATAGATACTGATTGTTGATATTTTCAGGGCCCTCAAAAAATAGTTGGAAATGCACTGTATTTGTCTGCTGCTCTGCTAACGTGCTTATTTATTCATACTTCTATCATAACACATTAATTTTTTATCCTGTTGATTTTTACAGACCTTACTGTACTTTGACTCCTCAAAATCTCTCCTGAGTTTTACAAATTTACAGGTAAAAAAAAAAACACCTGAAAGTACCAAAATTGTAATGCTGAACATATTTCAGATTTATTTCAGTGGCTTCAGTTAGAGATTATTTGGTTCAGAAAACATATTTTAGTAAACACGAGTATATAGAAAACATATTCTCCTCAACAGTTTCATTGCAACAAGAAGTAACTGTTTTTCATCCTACTAAAAAAACCAAAAACATCAGTTGTTTGACCTGATTTCTATATGAGCTGTCTTTATAGGCTTATCCTAATTTACATTGGAGCCGAAAGAAAAAGGTGAACCTGAAAATTAATTAATCATTAGTAAATTCTCATTGTAATTAAAATTATGTTTATCAGTGATTTTTTTGTTTTTCATTTTTAATTGCTTTGCCTGTTTGATCTGTTGAGCAAGTAGATGCTAGCATAAACAGTAAAAAAGCCATATCATAAAACCGAACTGATATAACAGAAAAAAGAACAAGAACTTTTTCCCTTCACTTTCATCTCTTATTTACAGCAAGGTTACGTGTCTCTTAAAACAATTGATATTAGAAGTTAGAAATGAAATGTCTATCTTGACAGCTTTCAATTTCACTTGTTTCAGATTTATTTCTAAACTGTGCTTTTCCCTGAGATTTTGATTTGAACGCTTCACAGTCTATATGCAGTCCTTATTTGTCTCCTCCTGATTTTGCAAAGCCATGTAGACTTTCTACTCCTAAATGTATTAAGCTAAAGCGAGGGTAGTGAACTCTATAGAATGACGAACATTTTTTTTCTTTGCCTCACCTTTCTAGTTAGGGGAAATTGTAGCAGAATTTCCTTTCAGTTTGTTTTATGAACTACAGTTTACCTCTGTACTTTTTGTTATCACTTTAGCTAAAAGAGTGCTACGGACAATGTAGAAAACTAGAACTCGCACAAAGGGTTAGATGCATCTTGTATGCTCATGCTAATTGTTGATAGGCATTGTTATTATTAGAAGTAGAATATGTTTTGAACAATGAAAATATAAAATATATGATTTCAAATAGTCACAATTATTAATTTTTTTGTAGGTACTGGAGGACATATTTAATTGGAGTTTGTCTTTAACAGTAGTGCCACTGTGCAGCCAACAAATTATGAATAAATTAACCTTAGCCAAAATGCATTTCATCATTTGCCTTTCTGCCACAATAAATAATATACCTGAAAAAGTAGAAAAATGCATATACTCTGTTGATAACAAGCCAGATGGAAATACACCATCAAATGTAAAAGGTAATAATTTAAGCATGCTGAAAAAGTGGATTTACTCTGCGAATTATGAAGCTTTTTTTTACTTTTAACAATTGCACATGCATTAAACTGTCACATTTTAAACAATATTCATGTTAACTGTTGCAGATCATATCAGTCTTAATGGAAATAATAAACAACATTAAAATCTTTCAAGTCATTTTAGCTAATACATCTAAATATAACTTTGTTTCTGCTTCTGTTTTCTGAAATTTCATTTGAAATGCATTTGACAGTTGATGCTGTTAAGAATTCCAGACAACGGGAACAAAGAGACACAGTTATGCAGCTCATCGACTGTGAAGCTGAGTTAAATATGGCCATGCTGAAGGTAATTTTTTTATTTTCCAGGAAAAGGGCTTAATAAACTTCAGATTGTTCCAAAAACATTACTAATGTTTTCAGTGTATCTGAATTTATGGCAGCAGAATGACATAGATGTCCATATTTTCACAATCAGATCTCAGTATGGCGATTTCAGCAACAAGAATAGAGACTGAATGGATTTTCAGGAACAACCTATCTTCCTTTCAGAGGTGGCAGTTGTAGAACATGTCAGAGACTTTGATGGAGCAGTATGCTCTACAAATAAATGGAAATGAATTCCCTATCATATATGAAATGTCTCAAATTTTTCACCTTGCTCTCTCCAATAATTTATTTACAGAAAAATACCATAGGTTATTTTTTAGGTGGTTTGTTTGTTGATATATTGTAACTTTCATCCGTGGCAGATCCACGTCATGGAAAGTCAAAAGCTGACATATTCTTCTTTCAGAGTGGTTTTCCACTTCAGAAGTATCTGCTTTTAGCCATTCTAACAAACAGAGTAGTATGTGAAATACATCTGATGAAATGGAGATTGGTTTTGAGTAGCAGTTGCTACGTGGCATGAATTAGAAACGTAGATGTTTTAGTATAGCTTTAAAATTATGTGAACATAGTATCTTGAAGATAACTACAATTGAAATGTTAAATTATTTTGAATGAGGCTCATTTAAGAGGCATAATATATTTCTTACACTCTTGATTTTTCTTTAATCCTTTCTCTTACGGTAGAGCTCCAAACTTATCTGAGAAATTGGCTAAAAAAAGCCCAGGAATTCTTCTGAAAGTTCCATGATTGAGCTTTTATGTAAAGCTTACTTTGTTTTAGACTTGTCTTTCCCAGCTTCTTGCAGCTCTGTTTGTTAGAAAGACTGCAAATTACAGCTGAAATTTCAGGATACATACTATGCTCAAAGATCTGTCAGAGTACAGATGGAAAAGATTGTAATATGTCTTGCAGTGTCTTTCATATTGTATTTTAATATTGTGTTTTATTGTTTAATATTACTAAGCAAGTAAAAAGTACACTATAAAGTTATCAAGTATAGCTATGAGATAATGAGAGGAATTAAAATTACTGAGTACTGCTGTTAAGCTATAAAATATTCTCTTATGGTATATAATGTAGTTGATCATAAAATAGTACAGGCACAGTTAAGATGTTGCTATTTTCAGCACTTAGAACCTATAAATCTGCAAAATCAAAATTATAAACCCTAGCTACTTATAGAAAAAGGATGTTGTCTTAACGTTGGTTTGTTCCAGGGTGTAGTGGTAGTAGGCTATAATGGAATATAATATTCCATAGAATATGATATAGAATATAATACAATAGAATATAATGGAATAGAAAGCTTTTTAAGTAACATTTTGGGTTTTTTTGAAGCTATGCAATGCTGTGCTTCTCTCTAGGGAATTTTGTTGACAGAAGCTGAAGAAAGTCTTAACCATCTTGTGCAGAACATACAGGACAAATATGATGGGAAGATAACCCAGTGTTCTGCAGAAGATTTAGAGGTTCTTACTGAAGCCAAACTTCAGCTTGCAGCTATTTCTCAGCAATGGCACCGAGCAGCTCTCAGGTAAATATCCTTATAAACAACCATATATTATACAGTCTTGCTTATGTAAACTAACCAAATCAATATAAAGCTAGCAACTTTATGTCTACAAAGTTACAGTAATTTTCTAAATTTTAGTAGCTAACCATAATAAGCCCATTAATGCACACACAAATATAATTTATACTGGTATTTCATTTTTCATTATTGCTTTATCTTACTTTTTTAAAGGTCATCAGACATAAGCCTGTGATTTCTCTGTGAGGTGTTTTTGTGATGCAGTTTTGTACAAAATCAAAGGAAAAGCTGCCCTTTTTCTCTTTTTTTCCTCTTTTTTTAGAGTCTGGATTTGTTAGGTCCTGCATTTTTTATGATTTTTGAAGTGTTTTGAGGTTTTCAATTATTTTGGAGAACTTCAAGAAACCACAGTTGTACTGTTCTTTGAATATACAGAACATACATAAATTAAGTACTTACGGAAGTTGAATCTGAGCATTGTTTTGATCTTTCACCTAGGAGGATTCTTCTGCTTTGTACACTTGTGATTTTAATTTCTATAAAAAGGATAATACTTTAAAAATACATCATTTCTGGTAATGACAGGCATTTTTTTCTGGGCTTTTTTTTTTTTTTTATTAAACTGAAAACTCTTTGAGGATACAAACAGCATATAGAGGCATAGCACTGTTACTTGTCAGGCTGTACTGAGGTTAGATAGAAAGTGATCCCTGTTCGTCACTTTCATTAGGTCTAGTCTGACTAAACAACACAAAATTATTACATAAAATCATACATTAAAATGAGCACCTGCCAAAAAGCAAATTAATGTTTTCTTTTATTGTTAGAATACTCTTGTTGCGAAGACTCCTGCAACACTCTTGCTGAAGCTGTAGATTATTCAGGTGGCCAATCAATATCAAAGGGTTTTTTTTTTCCTTTATGCCCAATGAAAAAAAGTTTCATGTTTTGTCAAAGGCAAACTACTTTCCTTCACCCAGCTATCTTAGGCAAACAAACATAGCTCCAAATCAGATAGCTTTTAAATAGCACAGTTCCTTTTCAGCTGTTATGTTACAGCAATAAAAAACATTAATGAGGACAGGAGTGTCAGAGTGCTGTATGGAGTACTAAATTGAAAGCAGTAAAATAATGCTGCTGCCTGATCTATCACCTGAGTTTCCGTTAGATTATTTTAAAACCTGGAGGTCTCCTTAAAGTTTACAAATTAGCACTACAATAATTTATATCAAAGCTAGTAAGGTTATTAGTGAAGATGAGGACTAAGAGCTTGTAGGCAACTGTAGGCATTTCTACATTTCTCAACATGAAATATTAATCTATTTGAGTGCTCTTTAAATTAGATTAGTTTGCCATAAATTTGTCAAAGAGAAAACAACAAATCGCTGGACAATGGTCTCATCGTGTTTCTGAATGTGGATTTTATAAAGTTTTTGTATTAGCAACTAAGGACCAGTGCACAGACTTATGAAATATTTTGTGAATAATCCTGGGTTATCTTGATACTAGGCTTGGTAAAAATCTGTGTTAATAGAGCACTGGCTCTAGCATACTCGCCCTGCTAAATTGGCTCCCTTCTTTTTGACATGTAGTTATATCTTAGAGTGTAGTTTCTCTCCTGGCTTATAACTTGCCTAAGATTGAAGACACTTTTTCACAGTATCAGTGGTTCCAATAGATGTGAAGCATTTTATGAACAATTTTTTTTAGGGCTCACAAATTATTGATGGCTGTTTAATGGGCCTTATATATCGACAGTGGTCAGATAGCAGAGAAGAAGAACCCAAGACCCAAAAACCTACAGACAAAGCAAGAGGTTTTTTTTTTTTTCTTTTACACTATTTTACAACTTTATTGCAATGCCTTCCATGGAAACTGCTGATCTATCTGCCTCAGATAGAAATGAAACATTCCTTTGGACAGCTAAATGTTTCCTGCCTGCCAGCCTAGAAATCAAACTTTGCATGATATTACAGAAATTCATCATTTTTTTTCCTTTGGTGAAATGATTTAGTGGTGAAATTGATACAGTCAGCTGTACTTTCCTATTTTGATCATCTTGCCACTTTCTGAGTTGGCTGATGAAAGGATGTGTATTTTGTCAGGGGAAATATATAGACGCATCACTCTTGTTGACAGCAAAAGAGGGTCACAAAAATTTCATCAAGGGGAACTTCTACATTTCAGCCTCTGTCTTGCAAAAAATTAATCCCTTAGTATAACTGTATGTATAAGAATACTTGATCTCAATGAGAATATCTACGCAGTATCTCCCCCAAGTTTTTGAGGTTTCTAATTATCTAAATATGTACTTGTCTGTTTATGTGAATAAACTAGTGCTTAAAAGAGTGCGTATATGAAGTCTTGGTCTTGCGACCTACATTTTAATGTTGATATTTGTATGTAAGCATGTTTAAAAAAAAATCACCTCATTTTTTGGGATTGCTGAGTGTTGACAACACAGTTAACTGGGGGCCATGGGGCTTGGGAAGGTAGGTTAATATTTTTTAAAAGCTTGCATATACTCTTGAGTGCTGCACCTTCTCCATTTTATATGAAGAAAGTTAACCATAGCTAAAAAAAACGTTTTGAATAATGTCAGTTTTTGCCATAATTTTAACTTTGATGTCTGGTTTCAGGAGAAAACTCTTAATAAAAAGAAAGATATTTCATTGCAGTATCTGTAGTGTCTGTTTTGCTTTTATAAGCAAATTTTGTTTCATTTTTTCCATTTTTTGAGAGAGAGTTGTCATCAAATTCAACACTGATTTATTCTGGTTTCACTTCATTGAATAAAACTGAGGTAAAGGGATGATGAAGGAGATTCATAAGGACTGAATTCTGAATGCTGAAAGACAAGATACGAACAGTTGTGGTTCTTACTGCTACTTTTGGGTATATTTGTGGTGGATCAGTGTAATCCATCCAATTTTGCATTACAAAAACAAGAAGCAGGACAGAATTAGAAATGGCAGGAGGACTTCTAAATACCCTCTTATCTCTGGAGCTTATATATCCTGTGCTCATGTACATGCTGACGGAACAGTGTGAGTAATTTCAGAGTAGTGAACTCCTTGTGCATGAATCAAGAACTTTGCCTTTAGAGCAATTAATCTAACACTTCTTAAAAGCAGTACATTCAAACAATCAAAATCTCTCTTGCATTATAAGCTCTTTATACTACCCTGGTAGTGTAAGTAAGAAGGCCTGAAGGCATTCATAAAATATCTTTTTCTTTTGCTTTATAGCAGCCAGTCTCTGTATAGAGTCTCTGTATGTCAAATCTCTCTGTGTAAAGAGACCTTAGCAGATGTTTTATAGGAGAGCTCGGAAATCGGAAGTTTACAGATTCAGGGGAAAATGTACAATTACAAATGGAAAGTTAATACCATGAGACACTGTTTTTTTTTTTTGGTTTTTTTTT